>VZTJ01006507.1:1064206-1092700 GCA_013397795.1 Orthonyx spaldingii
GGGGAAAAGGGGGCTGGGTGCAGCTCCTAGCTCTCTTACTCTCTCGGCATTTGGAGGTGAAGCAGGCTGTGGTCACTGTGGGGAGAGTTCATCAGAACTGTGAGGCTCCATCTCCTGCTGACTTCTGCTACCGTGAGTGAAGCTCTGCTTGTGGGAGCAGCCGTTGCACTGGAGCCTTATTAACACCCTACCTCACTGGGGAGGGAACCCTTTCACCATCTGCTCAGGTGCCTCAGGGGAAACCCTGGGACGCCAGGCCCTTTCCCCCTCTAGGGGAGCCTCTCCTGGCTGTGCTCAAGAGCTGGGCTGTTGCTATCGAGTTTCTGCTGCCTGTTGCTTGCTGCTGGGGTGAGCCCGCCCCGCCGTCCCACGGGCCGCCCCGCGGTTCCTGCTGCAGCCCGTTCGCCATCCAGCCCGCCCGCCATCGCCGCGTGAGGGAGACGCGGCCGAGCTCGCGCCACAGCGCCCCCTGCAGGCGCGGGGGAATCATCGCACCCGCCCTGCCCGGCCGGGAGCCAGCAGCGCCCCTGCCGGCCGTGAGCGGAACTGCACCGCAGGGGAAGGTGCCTGCAGCCCGGAGAAGGCTCTCACTGGGTTCTGCTTCTGCTTGGTGCTGCTGCCCTTGGTGTTTGCTTGCCTTGTTATACATACACGTACTAGGAAAGAACTGCTATTCCTTTTCCTATATCTTTGCCTGAAAGCCCCTTCATTTCAAAGTTATAATAATTCAAAAGGAAGGGGGTCATATTTTCCATTCCAAGGGAGGTTCCCACCTTCTTTGGCAGACACCTGTCATTCAAACCCAGACAGTTCTGAAGAAAGGAAGCAAAAGCACTATGCCACCACTTTAAGTCTCATCTTCACAGTAAAATTCCTTGCCAAACAAAAGTCATTCAGACTTTGCATTTGGGAGAAGTGCTTACTTCTTAAACTTGAACATCTATGGTTAGCAGGAATAAGTAATTTTAAAAGCCTTACAGAACAGCAGTAATACCATTCACATAGTGCTTGGCTTTCTCATTTCAACAAGCAATGTTTATGAAGCCTTTCTGAGAGGAACCTGAGCTCTGCACCTTGGTGCAGTCTTCTAGGCCCTGTTGGACTGAATGCACTGCACTGATAATTGTAGTAATAGTAATAATACTGAGGATATTCTGTGTTCTTGCTATGACATTTTCACCTGGAGATCTCGAAACACTTTCCAGGCCCAGGAAACTCTTCACTTCCAAGAAAACTTAAAAAAAAAAAAAAAAAGAAGGGGGTAAAAAACTGCCCCAAGAATTAGTGGAACAATTCTATACATAAATTGCTCCAAGAATTACCAGAACAATTCTGTACACTGCAGTTATACAAACCCTTGTGAAAAAGAAACAGAAGCTTGAGGCTCCATGAAACACCTGGCACAACCTGTTCAAGAAGTCAGTGACTGCTGCTGAGTGCAGTCCTGTGCCACAGCTGAGAGTAAGTGGGAAATTAGTAATCACTTTTCAAGCTCTCAGTATTCAGCAGCTGATGATATTTTTTGGGATCTAGGGAGAAGGTGCTCTTTTATTGAAGAGAAAACAAGGGGCACAAAAAGGGGTGGCTTTCCTGAGTTTACAGGAGTCCAGACCCTCGTCTGTGGAGCGCCTGTTGCGGGATGTGTCCTGTCAGCAAGTATCTGCCAAATCTGCTTTCCCTCCACACACTCGGCTGGTGTGACCAGGTTCTCTTCCTTCTTGCCTTTCCTTTATGTGTGGAGATGTTTCCCTCACAGCTGCAATTTGGCTCACAGACTGATCAGAAAAATCCAAGGTTTGGATTGCCATGAAGCCTTTTTTGTCTTTGGGGGCTGAGGGTGGAGGGCAATGGAGAAGAAACTGTATCAAATAATTTGGATGTGTTGTGGGGCTTGGGGGGTTTTTTTGCAGTTTGTAACGGATCTCTTGTTTCTGGAGAGCATCATGTTTGTCCTACATGTAGTTTGGAGGAATTAGGCTGAGCTTTAATTTACACTTGTTTAACTACAGATGCATCCCCACTGCTATTTGTTTATCTCACATTTATTACACTCTACGAAATTCAAGTTAAGCACTCAGGGGTTTTTTCTAGTAACACTAATGGAGGAGAATAGATGCATTATATGTGAATAATGTATTATGATGATACAATTTGGGTCTCTTAGCTCTAACCGAGACCAGTCCTGCTTTACATTATTTATAATTTACACACACCTTCCTGAACATTTTTATGTAAATATTTAATATAGAAAGTGAGTTAACTCTTTCGTTTGGGAGGTTCCCAGTTAAAAATAAGAAAGGATGTAAGAGGGCTTCCAAATATCTCTACTCAAAGTAGGCAAGTGGCCAGTCTTGCTTATTTTCAGAAATTAAGAGAGAAATGTGAGAAATTACAGAGAAAAAATGTATGCTGGCTTAGCACCATATCCATTTTGTCTTTCTCCTTCCCAGCTACTCTTATTAAATTGAATGAGTGTTGACTGCAGACAGTATATTTGCAGACACTTGGCTGCCAGTGTTTGCAGTACAGTGGTTTTGTTCTTTACTGTTTTCTGATACATTTTGTCTTTTGGTGTTTTGCTCACTTTGTACAAATATATCCATTTTGAGAGAGGTCGCAGGGGTACTCTTCCGACAAATCACCAGACTTCCTTTCTTGCAGCCTCCTGAATGTCTGAATTAGACACTAGACCAACAAAAAGAATTCATTATTTCTTGGAAATCTTGATTGTTTCTGTCTTCTTATCTCTGACCCCAAGAATATACAGAATGACAATAATATACCAGCACCACATGGCAAAATTTATAACTTTCAGTTTCCTAAATAACAGTTGGTATACTTGTATTTTCCCTACCTTCAAGAGCTGGACTTACCCTCCACACTGGAAGAGGAGCTGAAAGCTTTCCATGTAGAATCTCCTCAACAGACAAGCTGTTCCATTTCCTTTGTCTCACCCTTGCTACTGTGAAACACTGTCATCTATTTAAAACAAAAATTGTTGCTACTTTTGAGCTTGGAGCTCAAAGTAGAAACTAAATTAGAAGCATAGTTTTGCAGTAGACCTTCATTATCACTGGTTACCCAAGTTTTCCCATGATGCAGTCCCATATATGCTTCATTCCCCTTCCCATAACCCTAGAAAATTCTGAACTCTGAGCAGGTACAGATACAGCAAGAATTATGAACAATCCCTGGCACTCCTCAATATCCTTCTCTGGCGAAAAAATTTTAAGGGACAACCTCTTGTAGTAGATTTAAAGCAGGTAATTTATTTATGTAAGTCTGATCACTTTTGTTTGAGCATAATGAGTACATTTTCAGGTGTGTGCAAACAGATATGTGTGACAAAAGGTATTTTCAAACTGTAGATCTGTACTGTCTCTTTCCTAGTGCACTCTGTTTTAGCATAAGAGCATGAGATGTTGACTCTCCCTAACTGCTGCTTTTATGGTGTGGGGGGGAAAAAAACGACAGACGTTTACCAAAAAAAAAGGAAGAAAGGAAGATTAGTTCAGGTCTTCTTAAAAATATCATCCTATAATTTGAGTCCGTGTACCTACAAATTCCCAGCAGGCTCCGAGCCAAAGAAATATACAGATGAAATAAACATACAAAAAGACAGCTGTTTTTTGAAATCTAGGAATTGAGTTATATACCTTTTTGACAGCTTCCTGAATCACAGCCCATATCCAAGATGAGTAAATAGGTATCTGGCCCTTTAACTAGGTTCCATTACATATAATTAAAGACTCACAGAATTAAATGGCCTACATGGAAAGTGGCTTTCAGTGGGCTAAATGCCTGAAGCAATCTCCTTGCCAGAGCATAGAAGTGACACTGGCTTGCGGATCAATATCATCTCTGTTATTAATATCAAAAGCGCATTACTTTGTTTTTGCCTGGCTGCGCTCCAAGTCTTGAGCCCAGCCCGCATCCAGCCATTTGCCTGGACCATAATTTACTTTCGTGAGTTTTTAAGGTATTGTTTTGTCAGGGCCAATCACCGTGAAGTTATAAATGATTCTGAGGACTTGCACTCTCTGTTAGTGGCATATGCGGTGAAATTAATTTTTAAAAGTTTCATGTCAATTACTTCTGTCCTTGAGTTATGCAAGGGGACAAAAGAGCAGAGATTTAAAGACATGAGCGATATCAAACAGATGAGGTAACGACAAACAGAAACAGCAGCTTGGGACCAAATAGACATTACACTATCTTTAATTGATACATTGAATTAAACAATGCTAAAGTTAAATAAATATTGACCACTTAGCAAAAGAACCATTGATTTTTATGATGTACAACATATACTGCTCTAGTCTACAGATTTAGGCTGCAAGACTGTCAGCTCTGGCACAAATATTCTGCAGGACAGCTTGTGCTGCTTCTCAGTCCCTTTCATGGATTATTGAGGTAAATGTTAGCAATTTCCCCTGGTTTTTGTTTCCAAGGATTGTTTATTTTTGAAGGGTTAAATTCTGCCAAGTCTTTCTTCTCTGGTATCAGCTGCCTTAGCAAACAGGCCCCATGTTTTGCACAGGTGAACAGTTTTACAGTGAATTATTTGGGTATGGACTGATGGCATGGCTGGGGGCACTGGCCATATCCTATTCTTCAAACATCTGCCTTGTCTTTTTGTGGGGAATGAAAGACAGGCAGATTCTGAGTTTCTGTCAAGTGACAGAAGTGTTTTCTGCATTGCAGGGGACTCTCTGCAATGGCAACTGCATCCCTTACAGGATAAATCACCCTGGGCTGTAAGCTGGAAAGCACTGACACTTTTGGGCACCCTCAAAAGGGGTGACCTTTGCAAACACTCCCTGTACCTGCTTTTTGAAGCTGACATGTTAATGCTCACTGTAGTAAGATTTATGTAATTACTCAAATGTGCTATATCTTAATGATATGACATCTACCTGCTCTGGAAACAGACAAAGACAACAAAATAATTTGCTTACAGAGCAAGAATTTACATCTCTGTATCTGTTAGAGCTGCAGAGCAAAGCTGTATTTTTTTAAAATAGCTATTTTGTGTTTCTTTTACATGAGATGGGCCCCAACAGTGAAACTTATACAAAATGTTAGTCACTGGCATTTAGTTTCTCACAGAAAGGGAAAGTGTGAGGTGTCTTCTTGGCAAAGAATAGATTTCATTAAGGCAAAATCTATGTGCTTAGTAATGCCAGCGTTGGTTACGTATAGCTTCCTGTGTCTGTAAGAACTGCCAAAACACCAGTTAATGGGTTATTATTTCAATTAGTCCATGATTACTGCTGCTAATCTCTAATTCCTCATTGTTGTGGCTCCTTTCGACTTCAGTTATTAAGAAGCATTTGGATTTTATTACAATTGACAGGAACTCCAGTCTTCTCCATAGATAAAACACTGCCTGTTGCAAAAGAAATTCAGAAGTAATGTTAAGAGCTTTTTCATTTTCGGGTTGCGGTTTTTTAGGGATTTTAAAAATCACATCATAAACACAATAGAATTCAATTAACCTGGAAAATTTTAAGACTTAAGGAGGAGATTCTGGATTTCTTAGTGAAAAATCAAAATGTCGTTAATTAGTTTTCAGTTATGAAGAAGTCTAGCTTGGTAAAATGAAAAAAATTAACTAACTAACACAAGATAAATGAATTTTTGATGACAGCAGGATAGGCAGATAGGTAAAGCATCTCTGTACTCTATTGCACAACTCTCAGCATGGAGATCCATGCATTGCAATAGTGTGACCTTGGAAATTTCAGTGTTTGGTTCTGATGAGCACATGGCAGTGCTCGTGCTTGTCAGAACCTAAATTGTTAACAAGCTGCAGACTGGTAGGAGAGCAGCTGGAGGGATGTGGATTGTGATCAAGATATTTTATGTCCAATCTCATGGCTCAATTTGCAAATGGGAATAAACATTCTAAAGCAATAAATAATAAGAAAAACATTTTGCAAACAGGTATTTGCCCATTTTCCTTGTCCAGTGTTTACACTGATTCAATTTCAATTGATGTTGTCAGTGTTGGTAGCTTTAATTGCTGTTTAATTGAAACTCTCCAGGTCTCTGTCCAAGTTTGTGGAAGGGTCAGGGTGAATTCGCCTCCCAGCGTGGAAGGAACTGATCTGCATGAGGAGTCAAAAGCTTGGACTGTAAGAGCTTAACTTTTGACGTGTACATCTCTAAATGTGGAAAGTTGCTCTTGTTGCCTGATGTTCTCTGGGATTGCCAATTTCCACCAGGCAGTAGGTGCAAATAAGCAGTGAGAGTATTATCTTTCACCTGACGACATCACAGAGATTTTAAGGTGCAGATGCTGGGGGGCATCTTATGAATATATGAGTATCCAAAGGGCGGATGTGAAGAAGATAGTGCAAGGGTCTTCTTGTGATGCCTGATGACAGGACAAGAGAGAGGGATGTTCTGTTTTTAGAGCAAGTGTTGGAGCTCACTGCATGGTTCACTCTTGTTAGAAGGAACATGACCTGCTCAACATTTTAACAGTAGGGCAGTGAACAATAAGGAGAGTCTTTTCCCTCCACCCTTCCCAGCATGCAGACGCCCCCAGTTGCAAACGTGGCAATTTAAAAACATGTAAAATTCATAAATGAGGCAGCAGCTGTGTACAGCTTCAGCAAAATGCTAAAATGCTGCATCACTGTAGACTCTAAATGGCAATAAACCTTCCACCTCTCATAAATTAAGCAGACTTTTAAAAAAATGGTATCTACAACTGCAACTTTTTATGGATGTTTGGTAACTTTAATCATTTTGTAAAATGCAATTCCCGCTCATAAATTCTCTCCCAGGTACATATTTAGGGAGAGCTAAAGCTGTGCAGTGAGTTGATAGGTAAGTTTTAATACAACAGTGCCAAAAACTGTATTAGATATATCCTGAGGCAGTGGGTGCCCAGTAATTACAAGAGGGCAGATTTAACAGTGGTTTTGAGTACCAGGAAAGTGACTTAAAGTGTGTGTCAGAGGTTCAGGAGATGAACTTGAAAATACTCCCTACACAAATTTAAAAAGCGACCTTTGAACCCACCTATGTTTTAAAAATTAGTTCAGTGAAAGTCAAGTCTGTCAGGATAGCTGCGACCTTCCCACATAAACTCTGGGAACAAATACCTTATAACCATACAAGAGAAGTAACAGAATCCTCTTTTCTTGTTTTTGTTTTTATTACAAAAAATGACATTCCTGTATCAATATGGCTGTAATTTTTTAACCCTGCAGTGGTGCCCTTTTTTCTCCCCCTAGCATTAGTCATTCAGGGATCTCAAAGCACTTCAAAAATTTATCTTTGTCAGCTGCTAGTTTAGATTCCTGTTATATGGTGGGTTGTTTGAAACAGGCAGTACTTTGCCCAGTAGTGTAGCAAAATCAGGAATGAAATCTAGATGTCCTCTCTTTCCTTTGCGCAAACCATAGGCTAGTTTTTTTCACGCCAAGTAGGGAAGATGTACACACTTATTACACGTAGTGGGAAACAGAACAAGGATTAGGAAGCGCAAAACCTGACACTTGGTGTGTTGTTCCTTTATTAAGTTGTTCTTTAGAAGTAAACTAATTTGGAACAAATAATAATGCTGGAAATGTATGAACAAGAACGAAAGATGAGGAAAGAATTGCCTCCCTTCCTGAACAAGAGCTGATGTCCCCAGTTAGTGTTCATATGAAGTGGCACCAAGCTGTCAGGATGAACCTGGGTACACCCAAGCGGAGACAGCTGTTCTGCCTTGAGCTCTTCTTCCTACCTGGTCTGCGTGGGTTTTCTGTTGGTTTATTTGCAGGATGAGTGAAACGAAGAGCCAGTTTCTGAAGGGTGCTTTGGAAGCTGTTTGCAAATGTTGCAAACTTGCAAATGAACTGCAACAATAGCACTTTGTGTTCTGTACAGGTCACTTGGTGTCTCACTGTGAAAAGGATGTGAGGGAGAAGTAATTCCAAAGATTCCTGGTAAGATCTGCTGTGAAAAGCTTGGCAGAAGTCTTTTGTTTTGAAAATGCTCAACAGATAAACTATGTCAAATCCCATTTTACCTATTTTTGGACACCAGCCATCCATAACTACATTATAGCAGGTGTTTGTCTTATTAAAGCAAATAGGCTATACTGTGAAGATGTGAATAAAGTCCCTCCTGAAATGAGGCAAGAATTTCAGACCTTTTAGTTTGACCCCAAGTCAGGACTAGGGCATGAACAGAGTGCCATCTAATGCCGAGAACTAGAGCAGTGTTTCTGGACTGTACTGGACCACTCTTGCCAAATAAATTGGAAGTGGCTTTTGTGATTAATTTCCTTGTTGGAAACCTGGCTACACTTATTACTGCTCCTCCTCTGCAACTGAAGAAATGATGTTTTTCAGTACCTGAAATGGTTTGAGTTTGGTGTTTTGTTCCTTTTGTTTTATTTATAAAAGCCCAGTATTCAGTGGTTTCATAGCGTAAAACTGACTAACTATGACTCCTTACTCTAACTGCTAAGTCTGTCCTGTATACTTTAGTAAATAAATTTAATATGAACTGAAAGGCAGCAGACCATTCATTTAATGAGATAAAGCTTGAGTAGTCAATATTACAGATGAGAAATTCAAATTAACTACAAATACTATTGGAACATTGGCTTTTCATATTTATAAAATTTTACTTTCTGTATTTCATATTTTTTAAAAAAATAATTATTAGCTCACTGTGGTTTTTTCAAAGCACTTAAGAATGTTTTATATTTCATTTTCATAGTAGGGGGTTAATAGCACCACTGAATCCAGTTCATTTGCAGTATTGCATCTGCATCTGGGGAGGGGAGTCTCTTACTAAAGCTACATATAAAGGGAGATGCATAGTTCTTGTTCCAGCATCACTTCTATATTTAGACTCAGAGATTTTTGTTTAGTGTTATCACTGTGGGTATGGATCATGTTAATATCAGGTTACATGTGCATATGGGTAGGACAGCATATGCTCAATACTGGCTTTCTGTTCAGTTCCAGAGGCGAAGCTCATATCTGAACATTTACAGAAGAGGAAAATACAGTTCCTAAAGTAACCTGGGGGAGACTATGTTTGTAGTTACATACAGGATCATTTGACTCAGGAGCAATTCTAACTTTATGTGACAATATGAGGTGACATTTCCAATGCTGTGGAAGAAAAACCACTTTCCTGGATAAAAAAAGAAAGAATAGGTGTCTTGGTTTGAAAGACAGGTGTCTGCCAAGGAAGGCAGAAGCCTCCTTTAGAATGGAGAATATGACCTCCTTCCCTCTGAATTACTATAATTTTGAAATTAAGGGGTTTTTAGGCCAAGATATAGGAAAAAGATTAACAGTTCTTTCCTAGTACGTGTATGTATAACAAGGCAAGCAAACACCAAGGGCAGCAGCACCAAGCAGAAGCAGAACCCAGTGAGAGCCTTCTCCGGGCTGCAGGCACCTTCCCCTGCGGTGCAGTTCCGCTCACGGCCGGCAGGGGCGCTGCTGGCTCCCGGCCGGGCAGGGCGGGTGCGATGATTCCCCCGCGCCTGCAGGGGGCGCTGTGGCGCGAGCTCGGCCGCGTCTCCCTCACGCGGCGATGGCGGGCGGGCTGGATGGCGAACGGGCTGCAGCAGGAACCGCGGGGCGGCCCGTGGGACGGCGGGGACCAGCAAAGTCCCGGAGTGGTAGAGGAGATGTATCAGAAACGCCGCAGCTGTAGCTGGAACTGCGGAACCTCCCAGCAGGCAGGGAGTGCAAGTTACAGAGTAGCAAAGAAATCTCAGAGCTGTGGCATAGAAGCAGCGGGGGCTGGGCAGCAGCAGCCCAGCTCCCGAACTCAGCTGAGAGAGGCTGCCTTGGTGGGGAAGGGGGCTCAGGCTCCCAGGGTTTTCCCCTGAGGCACCCGAGCAGGTGGTGAGGGGTCCTTTGTTTGGTGAGGCAGGGGGTTAATAAGGTTCCAGTGCAACGGCCGCTCTTACGAGCAGAGCTCCACTCATGGTAGAAGAAAGGCAGCAGGAGACAGAACCCCACAGTGGTGGCGAATTCTTCTCACAGCGACCTCAGCCTCCTTTCCCTCCAAATGCTGAGAGAGCAAGAGAGAGCTAGGAGCTGCACCCAAAGCCTTCCCCCAGCCCAAACCTCATGACATCTCTGCTCTTCCCAGAGAAACCCCCAGGTAAAGAGAGAGCAGTCAGCTGCACCCCTCCCCTGAGCTGCAGCAACTACTTTTGTCTCTCTTAAGTACCCAGTCACTATTGTTCCTTAGCAACAGAATGGGAAAAAATTCCTTAAAAGAAAGAAACAAAAGGGAAAAGCCTAAACCCTAACAATAGGAAAAAAAAAAAAGAATGCATATTGGCATGAATCAAGTGAAATGAATGATTCCAGCATTTTTTTTTTAAAGTTTGCTCCTATGAATCAACCATTTCTGAAACTGTAGTTTATCAAGTGAGAATATTGTTTTTATATATTAACAAATTGTCTGGTGGCCATTCTCATGTCTTATTACTTCATGCACTAGGGCAGCGGTTTAGTTTCAAGTTAACCTTGGTGAAATATATCATGGTTCAGAAATGTTTCTTCAACTGTCTGATAAAAGGCCTTGCTCCCAACAACATATGAGTATTGAAATGACTGTTAATTATTTATAGTATATTTTTATTAACACTGACTTACAGCATGGTAAAGTAGCAGCTAAAGCTCATTATGTTCCAAGGTAGAACATGCATCTCAAACATTACTGCTGCTGAAGGGAGAGAATGTCCATGTTTTTATCCTGCATTGAAATCTGTAAGACTGAATCTCTGAAATGAGGCACTTGTTGGTTCAAACTTTTTAGAGAAAGGTTCTAGTATCTGGGTACAAGTTAAATTAAAAGTTACTGTATCTAACAGAAACATTTGAAATGTAACAATTCAACACTCACTTGGGGACAATTTATAAAAAATTTAAAATCTGTCTTGCACCACTGAAGTCCCAAGTGATGACTCCTAAAATGACTCTTTCTTACCTGACTCTTACAAAGCATCAAGTTTAATGACAAGCTTAACCTAATTTATCCTGGTTTCATTTTATCTTTTTGTCTATGCTGTGAAAAAGCAATTTTCCCTCCTTGATAATCAGATACGTTCTATATTTGCCACTTTTTTTGTGAGCTCTTTAACCCCTTTCTGACCAATCTAAGAGTGCTATTCAACATTTTCCTTTTTTTTTTTTTTTTTTTTTTTTTTTTTTTTTTTTTTTTTTTTCTTTTTTTTTTTTTTTTTTTTTTTTTTTTTTTTGCAGTTGTCTTTTCAGCTTCTTGTTGTTTCACTGTTGATCCTCTTTGAATTCCCTTTAGGTTGTTGTCAGTTCTGTAGTGAATATCAATGACACCAATCTATCCAGGTATTTATGTGAACTTCATATTGCCAAGGCAGCATATCCATATAACCTAGCACAGTATTCCGTACAAGCTAATAGGAAATCCCTACAAAACCAGATTTAAATCTCTCTGGCTGGTAACACAAGGTGGTGCCTCTGCATATGATGACAAGATTTCATTAGCCTTTCTCGTAGCTCTATCTTCATGCAAAACCATATCTAATCTTCAGTTTGCTGTCTCTGCTAGATGTCTTTCAGCACTGCAGCTTCTTTGGATCTCCTCTCTCTCATTGAGTGTCTGTATTGTGGATTATTTTCCCTGGAGGTATTAGTGTATATTTTTCCATATATGAAGATAATAAATGGAAGAAGTAGAGATGAAAAGAAAAACCATTCCTTTAGAGCAGAAATAGGAAGAGATGCAAAGAAAAGACTGACAGGGAGATAACCAAAGAAAAATCAAGAAAGAAGGATATGGGAAAACAAAAAAGGAGTTAAATAATCAGAATAAATTAATTAATCAAAGTGCAGATCATGTGGACTAGAATAGCAAAGCAGCAATGCAGACAGCTAAAAGGAGACAGATATAAGGATAATGAAGGATAAGTTGAAATGCAATATATATTTTCAAAATAATGCATTGACTTGCTAGACCTGACTTTTAGCAAGCCTATCATACTGTGGGAACCACAAAGCTTGTGACAACGTCTTAGGAGAAACATCAGATTTTTCCCCTAACAAAAGCAGTGATTCTTACTGTCATAATGGTTTTGTTTGCAATTCTCTGATTTTCACATTGACTCATGATTTTTTTGCATTATCACAGATATGAAAGTGTGATTTAGAAAGGGTAAGTGAATTGTCAAAGGTTATAGAAGCAATTACAAGGAAATATATATTTTTAAGTCTCAGGATGAATCCACTGTCCCTAAGTTTCTGCAATGCTGTGGTTAGAAAGAAGGAATTCTTGTCAATTCTCACATTTTCTGTCCATATTATGAATGCTCTTATATCACAGAGGTTAATTATGATTTGTTGACCTCTTTTTTCACCATCTTGTCTCTAATATATACAATGCCTGTATGATCCAGTGAAAGTCATTGCCTAAATTAAAGATAGTTGCTAGAAGTGTTTGAATTGCTTCTCTTCTCCTGGTGTGACCTTGTGAGCTCTCAGTGTGCGGATTGGCTGGCATTCTGCAGAGATGGGGGGGTCAGGGACCACCATTTGGGAACTACAGGTGAGGGGTAGAGAAGCCTGGAGCAAGCCCTAGCTGGTTCCTAGGAAAGACTGCCAGGGAGGGGAATAACACTGTCAGCAAATGAAGGAAATGGGGGGGAGTGCAGGGGAGGACTAAGTTCAGTAGCCGAGTTGCTCTCAAAGAGCTGATGTACCAGATATTGCTGCTCATGGCATTCACACTATTGCCAGGGGCTTAATAGGATTTGCATAGTGCGTATGGATATTCCTAGGGGAGAATGATAGAGATCATTAAATGAAAACAAATAATAAATAAGCTCCTTACAGCCCCCCTAGGTATATAAATATGACTGTTTGTGGGGCATGCAGGCGAAGATAGATGGGTCCGTGTGGATAGGGGAGGAATCCATAAGGCAGAGAGGCTTCGTGTTCCTCTCTCTGTACACGGACAGTGCATTCGCTCACTGCTAAGGAGGGTCAAGTGACTGTCACTGACTTTGCACGGAGATGTAACCTGTGTCACGGTTGCCAGCCATTCTGGCTTGAAAAGGTCAGCTCCCCTGACATGGGTGGCAATGTCACAAGTTATGTACATGAGGGCCTCCCAGGCACGCCGGGAACAGAAACCCAGCAGCATCCCACCCTGCCCAGCTGTCCATCCTTATGGGGCAGCAGAGAAGGTGTCTGACAACAAGCAGACTTGTGTCTGTAGGGGAGCTGCATGGGTTTTCTTCATTAGAAGATTTTTAGGGACCCAGTCAGTAACATTATGTCACATAGGAAGAGCAAGGATACTGAGATTTCATGGCTGTAGGTGTTGTGACTCTGTTACTTATTGCACATGATGGGCTGCTGTGGTTCAAATTAGACTAAAGCTCAGGAAATTCTTTAACTGTGACCTTTCCCATGACTCAGATCACAAAGATTTTCTGTCAGTTTGCTCTGGGCTAGATTTGAAATTATGTCTTAGAAGTGAAAGACACAGTGAGTGAATCAGGCAGATTAAACTAAATTATTGGCTCCAGACTTGTAGTACTCTGTTTTCTACAAGAGATCAAAAATAAACGTAAAACGCTGATTTGACATATCCCTTGAAATGGTTAAGTATTTCTTTCATTATAAACATTATAGAAGAGTATCTATTTCCAGGCTCTTATATTACATGGCAGGTCATCTTGCACCTCACAGGAATTCAAGCCAATGCCAAATCATCTCTGTCTCTGAATGATTTAAGTTCTGCTATCTTTATTGTTTGCTTATATAAATATCTAAAACATAATGTTCAAAAACCAGGAGGATGTTTTTGTTGCTTTCCAAAGAGAAAGGATAAAATTATTCTTATTGTCTTTTTAGAAATGCTGATAAATTGGGTGGTAAAGAGAGAGAAATCTGCAATGTCAGGAAAAGCTTAAAAGATATTAAGCTTACTGGTTGCAAAATTCAATTGTGATCCCAGTATGAATGGAGAGTAGCATGCAACTTTTCAGTGTGCAGCATTATGACATGATACCTCTTGGGGATCTATTTCTATCATCTCAAGCTGTCTATTCCTAGTAAATGTGAATAAGTCATTCATATAATACTTTAAAAAGTAGCTTCACAGTCTTTTCTGCAGCCTTTAGCAGGTATTAATTTTTTTATATATATAATTGAACCTGCAACAAAGATTGCAATGCAGTGAGGAAAATAGGTTGCATGAACCCTTTAGTGCAGAGATGGAGGCAAGTTCTGCTGTGGCGTGCACTGGTGCTTAGCACTTGGGGTATCTCAGCTGGAATTGAGGGTGTTCATGGCTCTGAGAGTTTGTCAGAACTGTTGTCTCTTGGACCTTCTCAGATGTCATGGCAGGATCAGGCTTGATAGTCACTTCTGACTATATTCAAACAGTAACGGCAAAAAGTGTCAGTAACTTCTCCAGCTGTGCGTTTAATTTTTTCCCTCATGCTTCTATTTTCAGCCTGAAAAGTATGGGGGTTTTGGGGACTATAAATGATTTCTGACTCTGCTTTATCATTTGAAATTTTGTTTTGGGAATGCACCTATCACCTGACCCACTGGGTGGTACCTTTGTCTGAATTGTCAAGACAACACCTGTCTGAAACTCATTTAACAATAGGTGAGAATGTTTCCATCCCTGGACACGTTCAAGGCTGGTTTGGATGGGTTGGATGAGATCAGCTTGAGGCTCTAAGCAGCCTCATTGAGTTGAAGAGGTCCCTACTCATTGCTGAGGGGTTGAACTAGCCAAACTTGAAATGTCCCTTCCAACCCACTCTATTCTATGATTATATGAATCAGAACATTCAGACAAAAGGAAATGTTTTCAGCACATTAGGTACCTGGAATGATCTTCTGGAAATATGATGGTTAACCTGGTCGCCTTAGAACCTCTGGTGGTTCTAACTCAGCAGCTAGTTTAACGTGCAAATTAAATCACATCAGCAGAAGAATCCCAAGTTTTTAGGAAGTATTAGATACCTTCCAAAAGTTCTTGAAATAAAGCTGGAATCTGCTAAATGAAAGATGGAAGACATAATATTGACCAGGATGTGGTAACCGGCATTGGAAGGGGCTGCCCAAGGAGATGGTGGAGTCCCCATCGCTGGAAGTGTTCAAGAAATGACAGGACGTGGCACCTTGTGCTGTGATTTAGTTGACATGATGGTGTTCAGTTAAAGGTTGGACTCGATGGTTTTGGAGGTCTTTTCCAAACTTAATGGTTTGTTTGTTTCTTTCATATTTCTGATTCTTTATGAAGGTTTGAAGAGTTGAGGCCATTCAAAGAGTTGAGGCAATGGAAGTTCATTTGAGCAGAGGATACTCTACAGATGTGAAACAAGTGCTAAGTACAGTTGTCTGCAGTACTTAATTGCCCCTGCAATTTTTTTTCCTGTCTTTTCATTTTTCCTAGGCTGGCATTTTTGTGCATGAATACCACTGAGAGTTAAGGACTTGCTGTGACTCTCACTCTTACTTATAGGAGTTTTGCCTGCAGCGGTCACATAGTTGAAAAATATAGATCCATGTGACTGCCAAGAGACCACTGAGAAGCCAAGTAAGTAGGACTCATGGCCATTTTGCAATTCCACCTCATTAGACATGTTTTGGGGCTTATGATTGTGCTGTGAGGATAAATAAGTATAAATATTATATTTGCCTCCAGGTTATCTTTAAAAATGTATTTCTCTGTCTCCCTCCTGCTCCTTCTTTCCTTCCTTCTATTTTTTCCCCCCTCCAATTTTCAGTGTAGTCTGTCAATTGCTGGTAGGTGAGTTATCAACTCTGTGGTCTCACAGTATGGTGGCCCAGCATAAGGTATTACACTGTAAAGGGTTGCCTTGTGGTGCCAATTACCCGAGGTTCTAGAAAGCAAAATGTGCAGCAGTGTGATTAAGTCCATGTGCAAATAGAAATTCACATGCCCCAAAAACTATTAGAAGAAGTATTGCAAAAAAGTGTTTGACTTGTCCTCAATGCTACATTTTCAAAATATAAAAAAGTATCAATTACTGTCTTTTTTTTTTTTTATCGTTTGAGCAACTCTTGTGAATTCTCTTTGAGATATAGAGTAGCAAGGCAGTAGGGAAAATCTTGGGTAAATACATACCTAAATTTATATGGTTTCCCAGATGTTGATCTTTCTTAAACACTCAAAGTGCAAATGCTTTTAGTGGAATATACACTGATCCAGTTTGTTACCTGCTGCGGACCGTTGTATCTCCAGGGAGTCCATGGAATTATGCTAATTGATACCAAGTGGGACCTATCCCTCTGGTCTCTCTTGCCTCAGTTCAAAGTCCATATATTTGCAAAAACAAATGGACAGGTTTCTGAAGGAGAGATATTGCACCAGAGGTCAGAAGGTGTCATGGGGAAGCAGTACTTTGGTGATTATTGCAGTCTCCCTTATGCGTGTGTGTCAGTCTCTGTCAGATGTGCAATCATGGGTGGTTTGTGTGTTTGGCTTGGGATGGTCACTTCTACACATTTCCTGATGTTGTTGTTACGGCTACTGACACCGGTATTAGGACAGAGATGCTTTTAACAATTCTGCAGTCTGCTTCTTTACTTTTAGTGCCTGTATTTCATGTATTCATAGATTTTAAGGGCTCCTTTCTAAAATATCACTAAGATGTCATCATCAACTTCTGTTATGTATAAAAGGACAAGATGTAACAAGACAGTTCCTTTAAAGTAGAAAGCAACACCAGGTTTTGTGTAACTTACATGCTTATTTTGGCTCGTTGGCATTTCTAGGAGAGGGTGCCAGGAAATGTTGCCTTTTCAAATTCAAGTTTTAGGAGGATGTTTAGTGTTTGGGGCTCATGTAGTTCTAGAATGTGGGTGAGAATTACCACGAGGTGGCAGCGTGCAAGCCCTGAGCGTCTGTTGATCCTACCACTCTCCTTTCACTCTGTTATCAACCTGGGTAACAGTTGGACTAGATGATCTTTGCAGGTCCTGTCCAACTGGAACTATTCTATTTTCCAGAAAATCTAGATGTTAAAAGGTCGTGCACAGATCCTGAAGGATTTCTGGTTTTACAGAGGATACTTCTTACTGTTGTGCACTGATAGTCAGTATATCCTCAAGTCAATATATGAAGCAACTTTGCACAGTGGTCAGGAGAAAGACTGCAATCCTTGACTCAAAAATCAGAAGAAGGTTTCAGAAGCAGTGACTATACTGTTCTCTGTTTCTTCCTATACCAACCCTCCACATTCAGAAGTGCAAATAACACAGTGCAAAGAGACTGTGCTCTCTTAAATGGAAATGTTTGAGAAATAGAGCGTCTCCCTCTGTCCGTGTGTGCATATACACAGAGAGCAAGCAGCAGAAAGAATCTCTGCTCATGTTTGTTTCCAAAACATTTTCACCAGCACCATTAAAAACCCCTCAAAAATCTTTGAGAATATTGTTTGCATTTCCAGTGAGGGGCAGTAAGTGTGTAATCAAGAAGCAAATGATGGCCAGCCTTGCCAATAAAAGGTACTTTTTGTTTTCCTTTCTTCACAAATGTTTACTCTTTTGAATACTTGTACAATGACAGTACGAAAAATTGCATTAAAGCATTGGCTCAATCTATGTATAACACAGTCATAAATACTCCTCAAAGTTAGTCAAAACACAGTATGCTGTGAAGAAAACATTATTGCTGCAAAATGTTTTGTATAAAGCAATTCTTTATTGCAGGAATTCTGACTCTGCATGCTCAATAAATAAGTAAAACTCTAACAGTGAACAGAGCTGAAAAGAATTGTAGCTCTTCATGAACAAATACTATCCAGAAGGCTTCACGTCTCTTTTTTCAGTAGCATGCAAAGTCTCTGTACATAATGTCCACAGAAAAGACATTGGATATAACCCCTGGCAAGGAATAAGTTACTTTCAGTAGCAGTGCTCTGTGGCTGGAAGCCATGTGCAGATGAGGTTCGTGCTTGGTGCTGTGGGAGGAGTGTAATCATATTCTCTCTCTGGCCAAATCAGGCATTGGTCTTCTAATCACAGAAAGCTTCCTCACATTTTCAGCAATGCTTTTGACTTGGTGAGGGAGCCTTTAGGTAAATAAAATTGAGATGCAGCTTGTAGCATTTCTGCAGTGTGTTTTCACCTGTGGTATACACTGTAACTGTAATGTCCTTCGGTTGTTTGGGTTAGGTTTTTTTCTGTTTGTTTGTCTTCCAAGGTCTCATTTCAGGTTTTAAAACCTCCAAAAAAATTAGTGTCTTTTTATGTTCTCATAGTGAAACATCAGGCTGTTTGGATAATGGAAGTGACAGTGTTTTGGGGAGTTTTTTGGCACTGCACTGAAATACATGTGCATTTATTATCTCATATTATTTCAAATAATTGTCTTTAGGAAGTCAGAAAACCTGCCCTAGGAAGTTATCTGACTGAGTACCAGTGAGCTGCTTATAAATCTTGCAAAAGAGGCCATTTGGCTATTTGTGTGTGGTAGCTCATGGATTCATGCTGTTGAAGCGAGACAGTCTCATTTAAGCATCTGAGTGTTGCCTTATTTGTGAAAACCTTTTCCGTACCAAGTACCATATTTAGCAAAACTGAGCAAAATTCTTCTCAGCTTCATATGTTTTTCTTCAGCCCTATGCATAATTTTTCAAATAACTTCTTGACCTAAAATGAAGGCTTCTCAGCACTTTTCCATTGTATTCTTCTCCTCCTTGGCCCCCAAACCCTTTTAGTTTATTTATCATTCATCCCACTCTCTGCCAAATAAAGGATGGTTCCAGAGGAGAGTTATGAGCAGTAAGGAGGCTGGTTAGGCCTGCAGACAACTAACAGGTCACAGCTCATAGTCTGACTTGACTAGACAATTCAGGGAGAAAGTGCAGAAAAATCCCAGTAGGGGGTTTTGAAATATCATGTAACTCTCTATTTTGGGTTAACTTTCATGTTTGACAATGACCTCCAATGAAATAGTATCATGGTGAGTATTTGATATTGTTCCTCATTAGTCTTCCACAGGTAATTAAAAGTTTGAAATTAAATAAGTAAGCCTTTTTTTATCAGTGCTGAGTTGTATTTTCTATGTGTGCACAATCAGCTACACATTCAGGAAGGGAGTGAAAATAGAGCTTAAAACCAGTACAAACAAAACTTTCTTAAAAGCACAGGTTGGCCTTTCAGATGTTAGCATTTTCCAGCACTCTGGAAATTTCTAGGTTGCTTGTGAGCCAAGTCAGATGATCTTCCTTTATGATTTCAAGTACAGTGTGAATGATAAGGTGACACTGTCTTTGAATATTCTACTAGTATGTTAATTAACTTGTAACTTTGGGTTAACTGAATAGTTAAACTTGTAATTTTCTTAGAAACTGGTGTTCCAACAACTGCAGATATATTTAGCAGAAATGTATGAACTCTTTATTTGCCAATGCCATTAAAGATAATGGGAAACAAATCTATGCAGATGTCCTGTGCTACAGGGGAAAAGTGATTTCCCAGTGTAACAAAAGGTAAAAGCCTATTCATTGAAGTACAGCTAGAAATTATTTCTAATTGGCATGAAAGAATCCTTAAACATGTATACTGCTTCTAATATTTTGAGCTTGAATTACAATTAGTAGTTTCCATAAACAAAGCAATAGGAGAAATATTAAAATTCAGACTCTTTGAACATTAAATACCGTCTAAATTTTTGTCATTCACGGCATCATTTCTAATGGTTTTCCTGTCCAAAAAAAAAAATCCAGAAAGTTATTTGTATCAGCACAAGACAACAAAGTTTTTGCTAAATAACCCCTTACATTCCTCAGTGGAAAGTTCTCTGGGTTTATATGTCAGGCATGGGCATAGTTACAACATATGCAAGTGGGAGCCCACAGCAGGGTAGGGATCTCCCTGTTCCCAGTACAGGGCACTCTCTGTTACTGACTGGCAAGGTGGGTTTGGTGCTGCTCTGCCTCCCACTCTGAGTGTCTTCCTGCAAGGGATGCTACCAAGCAGGCTGCTCCCAGGTGTGCTGCACTGACAGTGAGAGACTCTTGGCTCTGCCCCATTTTGTTTTCTCTGTCTGTCGAGTCTGATTGGGCTTCCTCTTTCACAAGTGTTTTGCATACTGCTTGTATGTTTTGTCAAAATAGGGAAGTTTTAAAGTCACTCAGCAGTCAGTAATGGGCTTATATGCAGTCATGTTCTTCAAACTCCTTTCTCCTAATCGTTTTTGCATGAAACATGGTAATAGGAACATCATTGTTCATTGCCTTAGGCAGCTAGTCATGCTAGTTTCTTGAATTAATATTTGATTGTTGGTTGCATAGAAAAAGTATATAGACTTAGGGTTCAAGTAACAGCATAATTATCTCCTTGAGATACTTGGGCTTACCACTACCATTAACTATTCATCTCCTCTGCCAGTGTGATGAAAAGAAGGGTCAGGTGATGGCTGGATTGGCAAAGGAGTGGTGTTTAAGTATGTGGAGAGAGGCAGAAACCTAAGAAGGGTATAAGCCTCTGCTCTCCTCTCTGAGGTGGACTCAAGTTGTAATTCTTTTTCCAGATTAAGGATACTTTTTGGGAAAGGGCTGAAAATTTTTGTGAGCTTTCCTGAGCCCTGTGGCTGTATATTCTGTGTGTGGTTGCAGGGTCTCCTTCCCTGTTTGTGAGAAAACATGCCACTCTTTGCCCTCATGGACAGCTCAGCACAGCTCATACTGCACTCCATCCTGTTCAACAAGGGCTGTGCAGTCCAGCAAGGGGAGGAGGTTCATTCAGTGAAGCAGGTATGTCCAAGCTGCACGAATGAGGAGCTGTTGTGATTTGCATCCAGAGCAGGCTGCAATACCATGAAATTGGGACCAAGTGCCCACAAAGCTGTTTGGAGGGACAGATGCCTTGAGCTTGTCTTTTGCACCCACAGTTAGGCAGAAACACAGGTCTGACCCTTGGAAGCTCGTGGTTCTGACAAAGACAACTGCACTCTCAGACACTTGGTATAATCTCAGTTATGCTGAAGAAACTCCCTGTGCCCATCCCCAAGGTTTGTCACCACCGGTGACCCCAGCGGTGTGTAATGTGTTCCCTAGAAGGTCAAAGAGTATTGCCAGAGACAGCTTTCAAAAAGGTTCCCCATTCCTGGGGCATTAGAGGGTTCCAAAGATATATGTGGAGTGTGTTTCGCTGCTTCATTTTTAAGTTGTTGGAGCTACCAGAGCCCTTAGGTGTGAAACATAAACTGACAACAAACTAGCACATGCCTTGGGCAATAAACAGTCGTTGGGTTTTTTGATATCATTGTTCTCTGGAGGGTCTGTCAGTGATGCATTATATGACGAAAGCCTCATCTTGAGGTACTAACTTCTTAGCACAGAATAAATGAGCAAGAGCAGAAAATTCCCCTCCTGTAAACTTCCCAGAGCACTGAAGCGTTGGCTTGTCCATGGCGCACAGGGCTGGATTTGGCTTGGTCCAAGATGCTCCGGTCCAAGCAGGAAGGGAGAAGCAAGTGTGTATGAAGAGGGAACAAATCCAATATTACTGTTCCATGTTTGCCTCTTCATCTTCTATTTTTGCAGTTAAATATTAATGAGCAGCAATACCTGGGCTTACCTTTAATTACAGGTAAGATAATCAGGGTTACTGTTTGTACTCCCCTGTGGTTTTAGGTGTACTGTCAGGTTTCTCACTAGATCATTAAATTTTCATTTTCTCTAATGTTTTATTTCAGCACAAGCTACTCCTTGAACTTCAAGATTTATCCAGTTACCCTAACTCAAAGGATGAATGGCTTGGAAAGAGTAGTAAAGTATAACATCAGTTATCCTTTAGCAAATTTATAGCCGCATTTATTATCAAATCAGAGTCTTCATTGCACTTGGCTCCAACTCCTTAATTCACAAATATGAAGAGAACTGTCAGGATTGGCTCTTTGCTTATCCTTCATAAATTCTGTTTTACCGAGGCATCTGCTGAAAATAGCCAGTTGAGCAATGAGATACAGAAAAAGAATGAACCACACTGCTGGAAATACATTGAAACTTAAGAATTTTGAACAGAATAATCACTCACAACATATACATACATCCATGTGCTTAAAAGCTTTGAGACCTACAGAAATCAAATGGTCACTTTCAGTGCAACATTCTGAACATTTTTGTAGTGTTTTTGCACAAGCTCTAATTTTCTGTTCTTGCTTCTACTTTCTACTCAGTATAATCAAATCACTGTGAAATAGATTGAAGGGAGATTAACGTTTCATCAAAAAATTAACAAACTATTAGAATGCTGTACAAAAGTTTATACTGGGGAGTTGGCTAGTGCTTCCCTATCTTATATTAAAAACTGTTTTGGTAGGGGATACTCTCAGGGGATGCCCACTGGCACTGATATTTTATGCAAAACCAAAACATCTGCATGTGAAATTTACTTCCAATGTAGAAGAATCAGACAGAATTGAAGGCACAGCCAGAATCCCCAAAGATGAAGACTCTGTCTGAGATAAACCCATCTCTGATTTATAAGGCTTTCCTGTAGTATCAGTGTTCTGCCAGGCTGAATTAGAAGTATTTGTGTTTCCATTGCGTTTTGGCTACCATGTGTATACTTGTGGCCAGGAAGTGCAGTGCTGCTCCGAAGAGCACAGAACTGCTCCAGCAGGAACTTCCAACTGCAGGAATGTATTTTTCTGCTGTTTGGAACAATGAGGTGCATAACTTACTCCTCTTCCTCCATGCTTTGGCTGCTGTGAGGCTGTGTCTCAGCTGGTACAGTCTACAAACAAAGTACTCAGCTCTGAATGTTCTCCAGAGTAGCTGTAGCTGAAGGTTATATGTTCACATTCACTACACACACGGTAACAACATTTTACATGGATATAAACCAGAAGATGTTATGGATAAAATAGAGAAGAAAAAAGAAAAAATTCTATAAAAATCAACATTTGGTACCGCCATCCTGAATGTTGTTTGGGGGGGCATATGCATCTCCCCTCCACTGCAGAGGTGGTTGAATTTGGGTGACACTGTGAGGCTGATGGAGACATGGGTAAAAGCTGCTGCCTATGTGTGTCTGACAGAGCACCAGTTGGCCAGTTTTGTTCCAAAAGATTTACATAAAGCTGGTATTTGCAGAATTCTGTCAGTCTATCAAAATTGCCCAGGGACTTCGTACATGTGTTTTTTTCAGAACTCCACCCATAAAGGTAACCACTATTGCACAGCATTATCTTGCTGTAATGCAAGCAATCATTCATGTTGCACAGCAAGCCTCTAAGAAAACAATGGTAATCCATTTGCTGGGAAATTTTCATCTTTAACCTAAAGACTCTTCACATTGAGAAGAAATTCTAAGTGGAATTCTTTGTATGTAAGAATGCTATGCTTCTTGAGTTCCTTTGCTCATAAGCATGAGGTAAGGTGTTCGTACAATGTGACCCAGCTCTGTTGTTTGAACTCGTAGAGCCAGTTTTAAGCAAAAGCATCTTTTATTCAAGAAAGTCAGTAGTAAAGGGTGGCCACCTCATGAAAGCTACTCTCAGAACTCCAGAAAGTAGAAAACTTCCCATCATTCCCAAGCTGTGCTTTTGTGGTTTTTAAAAGAATGCTGTTGAATCTGCACTTGGAACAGTGTAGCTGAATCTTATTTATAGCTCTGTTCTGTCTGGTGCACTTCCTCTCACTTCCCTATAGAATGATATGAGTGAAAATGACACTATTGACTATATGGGTAACAATAAAAGAGCATATAGGAATAAGATTTTTATATATTCAGGAGCAAGGGAATCAAACCGCTAAGTTGTGATCTTTGAGAACAGGGGAAGGATCAGGCTGTGATAGTTGAAGAGGCTCCACTGGTGGGTCTTCTTCCTGGTAAAGGTGCCAGGTTTACCCTTTCTCTCAGTCCTTCTAAACCTGACTAGAACTGGCTGTAATGAATGTCTAAGTGACAAAAAGAAAAGCAGAGTGCAAAAGATGCTAATCAGCCTTTGTTCTTTTCAGACATCACATACAGGACCTGGAGTAAAGATTCTGTATGGAGAGAGATAGATTTTAATTAAGCGTCTTAATAGAGAAATCCTTCTTGTTTTTTTCAGAATAAATTAAGGAAGTAACTTTGATGCAATATCATTTTCATCTAATCAGTAACATTCTGAAATTACCATGTTGTTTTCCATTAGAAATACCATCATCCAACAAATCAGATAAAATTATTTAACACAGCTTTATTGCAACCTCAGCTAACATTAGCTTGGGCATGTGTATACACAGAGCAGGAAAGGCAAGTGAATTGACAAATGTTTATAGGGAGAAAAGGGCAGACAGTATCAACAATTTCATATACTCCTTTAAAAAAGATGCCTGTATTCAATCTCGATTCACTAATAATCAAATAAAGGCTTATCAGGGTTTTGCCATCTGCATATAGTGAATACTGATCTCTGACACCAATAAAAGGCAAGTGTCTTTAGCCTTTACTTGTATGCACAAAATATTAATATCTCCATTAAAAATTTTAACTTTATATTTGGCATGAATTCAGAGGTTTTTGTTTGACGTAAATCAATATGTTGACAGAGAGCTTTTATACCAGAGTGTTTGCCATTTTTTAAACACATCAAACAAAGTGCATGAAGATAAATCAGCTTGCAAAGCTGGAACAACAGTTACCAGCGATGAGGTTGCTGCTGCACGACTGCGTTGACGATGAATGTGTGTGGTGGTTATGGCAGTTTTACACTTCTACAGTTTCTGTGGGCAAGTTTGCAACACTCGTTCCTGACAGCCAGTGGCAGACCACAGTTAGCCTTGCGTGTCCAAGCACTATTAATTGTTATTAATATTTATTTTCTATTACAGTAATGCCTTGAGGTGAAGTCAAGTGGGTGCTGTGTTTGCCCAAAGTGAGAGCTTGACAAAGTGAGCAGGAGAGGGAAGCTGAAACACCTGGTGACAAGAGACCTACTCAAGAGTACAGAGAATGGTTATGTGAGCTGGAAACAGAACACTGCTCATCCATATAGACTCTTTCTTGACTCACAATACACTCTTCTCTTTCTAGTGGAAGTTCTTCCAAGGAGAAGACATTCTCAACTGAGTTGTAGAGAGTGTTATCTCTTGATCATATGATTCAGTCATGAGTATCTGACTTAGTAAAAAAAAAAAAAGAAGGCAGCACTAATCACATGTCCCATTTTGTCACCTATCATAGAGTTGGGGTTTAGGATTTTTCCTTTTGTTTCCTTCTCTTAGGGAAAATGTCCCATCATGTCACCTATCATAGAGTCCCATTTTGTCACCTATCATAGNGTAAAAAAAAAAAAAGAAGGCAGCACTAATCACATGTCCCATTTTGTCACCTATCATAGAGTTGGGGTTTAGGATTTTTCCTTTTGTTTCCTTCTCTTAGGGAATTTTCTCCTATTTTGTTGCTAACAAACAATAACGACCAGTACTTAAGAGAGACAAAAGAAGTAACCACAGAGAAGGGAGAGGAGTGCAACTGGCTTTACTATTGTAGCTGAGGGGCATTCTCCTGGGAAGGGCAGATATCAGAGATGTGGGCTAGGGGAAGGGGTTGGGCGCAGCTCCTAGCTCTCTCACTGTCTTTTTGGAGGAGGATGGCCAAGTTGCTGCTTACTGGGGGGGGAATTTGCTGTCATCACCAGAACCCAGCCCTGTCTTGCTTCTTCTGCTGTGAGTGGGCCTTTGCTCGTGAGAGCAGCCACTGAACTGGGACCTTATTAACCCCCTACCTCACTAAAAAAGGGCTTTCACCATCTGCTTGGGTGCCTCAGGGGAAACCCCAGGACACCAAGACCTTTCCTCCTCTGAGGGAGCCTCTCGGGGCCCTGTTCGGGAGCCGGGCTGCCGCTGCCCAGCCCCGCTGTGCCTCTGCCACTGCTCTGGGGTTTTTGCTGCACTGTAGCCCCACACCCCCTGCCTGCTGGGACACCCCAGTTCCAGAAAGCAAAGAAACAGTTCCAGCTACAGCTGCGGAGTTTCTGATACATCTCCTCTACCACTCCGGGACTTTGCTGGTCCCCGCCGTCCCACGGGCCGCCCCGCGGTTCCTGCTGCAGCCCGTTCGCCATCCAGCCCGCCCGCCATCGCCGCGTGAGGGAGACGCGGCCGAGCTCGCGCCACAGCGCCCCCTGCAGGCGCGGGGGAATCATCGCACCCGCCCTGCCCGGCCGGGAGCCAGCAGCGCCCCTGCCGGCCGTGAGCGGAACTGCACCGCAGGGGAAGGTGCCTGCAGCCCGGAGAAGGCTCTCACTGGGTTCTGCTTCTGCTTGGTGCTGCTGCCCTTGGTGTTTGCTTGCCTTGTTATACATACACGTACTAGGAAAGAACTGTTATTTCTTTTCCCTATATCTTGGCCTAAAAAATCCCTTAATTTCAAAGTTGTAATAATTCGAAGGAAAGGGGGTCATATTCTCCTTTCCAAGGGAGATTTCTGCCTTCCTTGGCAGACACCTGTCTTTCAAATGAAAACGCATAGAAGCCAAACTAAGGGGTTTGGGTGCATGAATATGCATTACAAGAACCATGCAAATGTCCCTCTCAGAACAGACTTTCACGATTGCTTGTCACATGGGTTTCTTTAGTTTGGCTAGATTTTTACCAGTTCAAGCAATCAGAAAACCTAAAACTGCCATTATTTTTTGACATGACTTGAAGTCCTGTGTAATAGGTTCCATCTTGTTGCCATCATAGCTGTAATGCAATTTCATGTGGTGTTCTTACACATACTATAATTTCTCATATAGAGCTATCAGCAATAATGTTGTATGGTAGCAGAGAGAAAAAAAAATCCCCAAAATACCTAGTTGTCAAACATATATTTGTAGATCTTAAACCCTGTCAAACCATATACAGCTGTGTTTCTCTGATCTTTCATGCAGTGGAGGAGGATTGTGCTTTTTACTTGTAGGTAAGAAGCAGCTGACAGGGCTTGTGCAAGTAGGATCTTGGAGGAAAGTCACAGTCCAGCTTTAGTTCTGCTCACCTGGTGCATGAAAGGACTTGGCACCCTCTGCAGTCCTATGTGTGCACAAGAACATAAAATATTTTGTGGTTTTGTCATTCAGTTTTCCTTCTTTAATTCTGAACACAAATAACAACTTAAACTAATGACAAGTTATAGGAAAAAAAATCTTAGAAAGCTGGTAAACATCAAGAACAGAGGAGGACTGTAGGACCTATGAGCGTCAAACACCCAGCAGTGTGTTTCACTCCCTGCTGCCTCTCCTCCTGTCACAGACCAATTTATATTTTGTGCCTCAATAGGAGATGTTCCAGTTCTGGCAGAAACTTTTAATGATTCTCAGCCTCACATGCTGCTCTGGAAATAAGTTCTGAAGAATAGAGAAGATTTTGCAACATATTATTCCTATAAATAAAAATGTATTTCTCACCAGGAATTCATATTCAGATACTCCTCCACGTTTTAGCATTGTGGGTTTTTTCCTTGTCTGAAGATGCATCCCTTGTTGACTTTTTTTGGTTTTTTTAGATATCTCTTTACTTTCTGATGAACTCTGGTAAGATGTAGTATTGTTAGTGGGATTTTAGATGCTTGATTAGTGTTAAGACCCTTCCTAGTTTCCCTCTATTTATGAAGTTGTAACAAGTCCTTTCCAACCTGTCATAAATACATAATCTGAGCAGGAAGATAGAACTATTGTAATGAGAAAGCTCTAGGTAGTAAGTTATTGACTTAGAGCATGGTGGCCAGGGAGCTGTCTTGGGGTGATTTTATGATGAATAATCCATTCCCTGATTGTCTGCTTTGTGCCCAAAAATAGTTGCTGTATCTTTGAGATGGGTCTCATGGGAGGGGAGAACCATGGGGCTCTGCTGCGAGTTTTTTCAAAGCCTCACTCCACAGGCATCCGGGTGCCATGTGGTCTAGGGTTTTTTTGCTTGGCTAGCTTGGATTTTTGTTAACTTAGGCAAGAAATTTTTCCCTTCCCTGGCCTTGGAGAGGCTGCAGCAGTAACCCTTCAGCAGCTTTTCAAAGTGAACTGGACTGATTTTTGTTCAAGATCAGAGAGAACGACTGGCGGGAGAAGAGTTGGCTGGGAGTAGCGGGAAAGGCAATGGGGCTGCTTCATTTCAGTCCCACACCTTGGAAAAGCTGAGCCAGCGAGAGAAAAGCACACCAAACCCACCTTTGTCTGCTGTGAAGCAAGGACTAGCACTTGAGATTCACCAGGTTCCCATCTGTTTGCCTGACCTGCTGCATGAACCTTTTGGGTTTTGGGATTTTTTACCTCCCTGAGGCAGGAGCTGGTGCCACCTTTCTCCCACCACATGGCAGGGTTTTTTTTCTTTCCCTGACATTTTGGAGTTTTGTTCTGACGTGTGTGTGGGAGGGTTAAGGTCTGACCGTTCAATATCTAGCATTTACTTACCTATTCCTGTGTTGTGTGGCCACTCTGTCAATAAATGGTTTGGGGGTTTTTTTCACTTTCGTCACCTAGTATTCACGCAGAAAGGGATTGTTGGAACCC
>VZTJ01006507.1:1092762-1133104 GCA_013397795.1 Orthonyx spaldingii
AGAGGAAACACTCATTCTGGAGTCTTGGTCTCTAAACTGAGACAGGAGCCATTCCCACAAATCATACAAAATGTGATAAATAACGGAGCTTAGTACCCAGGCCTCCCTGACTACAGCAGATTCATTCTGAACTGGAGTGCCCCACATGCTGGTTTGATGTTCCAAGGTAAAATGCAGACAGCATTTGCTGTCAAACAGCAGTCTGCAGCTCATTCACAGGGAAACCGGCTTCGCGTTTTTACCTTACCTTCCTGACACACAGGTATTGGCACACAGGAAATGAGGCCTCTTTGACTGAGCAGCAGATGCTGGTGTTACGTATAAAGACGGTACCTTATCAGTGCTGTGGTTGGCAGTGCAGGACAAGGCTTTAGCACATTTCCAAGTGTGTTGCTTCAGGCAGAGCAAGGGGGTTTTTTGATTAAGTCCTGCAGCTGCTTGATGATGAAGGTGACCATGGCTGGGGGACTTCATGGAGAAGACAGTATACTATTGGACCAGTAGAGATTCCAAAGAGATCATATGTTAGTTGCACATGTATTTGCATCAGTTAAATGACAAAATTATATTAATGATCCAATCTCCTTTTGATATACATTGATAACTAGCTTAGTTCACAAGAAACTGCTCCTTGAGCAAGGAACAGCCTAGCATGACAAATTGGTCCATCCCTTTTGCTGGAACACCTGTGTTCAACCACCTTGGAATCGCAGAAAAACAGGAAAATTTAGATTGGAAGAGACCTGTAGATGCATTTAGTTTAACCCCACAGTCAAAGCATGACCAACTCTGACCAGATTGCTTAAGGTTGTACTACAAGACACCAAAGCAGCATAACCTAATCCATGACTGCAATGGAAAGGCCACACCTGGAGCTGTAAGATGAGCTTAACCGAAGCTCTATAGCCTGAGGTAGATAGTGCTCAGTATGGGTAAAATCTTGCAGTCTTCCTCATGGTATGTCAGTGGAATTAGCCATCTAGGTTGTCAAGTTTTATAAAAGAAGACTTTTAACTAAGGTAAGATCAGCGACACAGAGACTCGCTTTACAGAACTGAGTCTTAGTTCACTCATGCCTTGGTGGATACACAGGTCGCCTACGCAGTGCTGTCCTGTTAAGAGGCCTTGCTGCATTTTTGAAGCTCATGTATCTTCCTGAGTCTCTGCCTTCCTCACCTGCAAGTTTAGCCCATTTTTATTCTCTCTACCTTGGCTCCCACACTCCCTAAAACTGTTCAGGGGGTTTTATGCATCTGTTTTATGAATACTGTGTTCAAGCAGTATATGGCTAGCAGACACACAGCTTTTGTAAATGATAATGTTCTTTATTTTCTCGATGTGGTTCATTTAAAGGCACTTAAAGAAAACATTTTCCTGCGGATTGCTAGTGAAAGGAGATTGCTTTGGGTAGTTTCTTTATATTCACTTTATCTTGACTTTTACATGAAGTGGAAATAGACATTTTTAATACTGGGAAATGGTCAAAAGGAGAAATTATAACTGCTTGCATATGCTTTTTAAAATGTGTTTCTGCTCTGAAAAATAATCATGTGGATTTGACCTGGCCTCACTTAGCTCTTCTTCTCCATGAGAGTGAGGGCTGCTGACATTAGTGGAATGGTTACTGTTGTCAGAATGGTCTTCCTGGCTACTCTTGGAGAGACTGAGTTACATTTGAGATTTTATGCATCATCAGTAATTTTTTTTTCCAGTAAATTGTAATTGCAGAAATACCTCAAGCACTCCTGTGCCTTCAGGATATGGTTGACAGCTTTGCATGAGTGTGACTGAGATCCTGATAAGAAAATGAAATTAAATGGATGCATAAGTTTACCAAAAAACAGAGCTAAGAAGGTTTTGCTGAGGTCACAGGTGGAACAACACTTTGGTGAATGTGGATTGAGGATGCTTTGGCACCAGTTACAGCTAAGAATGCCATGTAAACTCTTACATGTCTGGATGTGTGCTCCACATACACACACCTTTGATTTTTTTCTGAACCAGTGAAGAATCCTAGAGAACATGTGTATGGCCACATTTCTTACTTATTTTAAAAATTTGGGCATGAGTTTGAATGTGCAAATTTTGGCTTAGGAAGATGAGATCTGTCTTTTCAAACATCAGAGGTTATTAGAAGAACTCATTTTCCCCCTGAAAATTGCCACCAGCTACCCCACAATGGATCTTGGCTTGGATGGATGGATCTAACGTTAATTAGTGTTTTGCTTTGTATGTGCAAAGCTGATATCCTTTGCCTCTCTGAAAGAAGAGAGACCAATGACCACTTCAGAACCAATCCATTTCCAATCTGTTCTCTATTTACACCACTGATGCTCCTACCTTGCATGTAAAGTGAACCAGCTGTTACTAGATTTCACAGCAGAAAGATGCAGACTAAGTGATTGTCAGAAGATTGTGTGTATTCCCATTTGCATAGGCTTCTTCTTTTCAGCCTCCTTCGCTTGACTAAAGAAATTAAAATGTGTGAGTTTAGAAGCAGCATATAATATATATTCCTATTTTCACTGATTCAGAAATACATGATCAAACCCCTGGATTTTATTCAAAAATAACATGCAATTAAAGGGATTTTATTGCACAAGAAATAGTAACAGAAAACATGGTATGTGCTTAGATTGTACACAGTCGCATTTTACCTGAAGTGATAAAGACTTTGTAAATGGGTAGTACTAGAGGGTGGTATGTCAGGCAGTACACTGCAGGATTTATTAATGCTAATATCTGTTAAGAAAATACACTGTTAGCCCTTCTTTACATATAAATTCAAACCTTTCTATTGATATCCTACTGTAGAAATAAACCTGTTTGAAAGAATTTACTTCTGTGGCAGAGCACGCCTTAAAATTTGAACAAAAGTCAGCGTGATAAAAAAATTGATCAGTTCAGTGAACACATTTCTTTGCCTTAAACTGAAATGTGCATTCTAGAAAAGCATGGCCTGTGAATTGGAGATCCATGAAAGGAACAGACCTGCTAAAATAATAACGTTTTGACGAAACAAGCTTATTTGCTTAACAGCTTTCCACTGCAATTAACATACGCGGCAAATGTGTCTATTTAATGTGACAGTCTGCTCAAAAAACCCTCTTTCAAGAGTGGGATTATATAATCTGGAAACAGCAGAGTTGCACTGAGATTAAAATTATTGAGTATCTTGCTTATTGAAAATGCCAGCAGCACTGTCTCCTCCTTTCCTCTGCACTTCATGCTGACTTGTAAATGATCTACTTGGGCTCTGGTGTCCTTAAATTAATGAACTGTCTGAGAGCACCATTCAGCATAGGACTGCTATTTGGAACAAAAGAAAGAGAAACTGAAAGAAACCCTGGGGAAGACAATCTGTACAGCAGCAGTTCTGGAAGTATTTGGCCTTATCAGGCTCCATGGGATGGCAGTTGCATTGGTCTTACAAGTCTGAAACGATGAGGATGCAAATGGCAAGGCATGAAAGAATGCAGTGACAAGGTGTATAGTCAGGGATCAGCTGATCCCTTGGGCTTGGCTAATCAGTGCTTAGCCCATGATTGGTGGCTCCATTGAGACCATTTGCTCGTGGGACACATGCTGGGGATCCTGTGACCGGAGTATCAGCTTGGGCTGAGAATGGGAACACTGACAGCGTGGCTTACTGCCATGTGGGACATCCTGAGCAGGGCGTGGCTGGAAGTCACAGCAGCTGCCCTCAGGTGGATGCTGTAGGCAAGGTTTAGACTGGAACTGCTATGTTCAGGAATTGCCATGCTGGTGAGGGTGGGAACATTCACCAGCCAAGTCTCTGTCACTGCCATTGTCACAATCCCATTCTGCACACGTGTGTCAGAGACTTGCTCCCTCCAACCTCCTCAACAGTGTTTAAAAAATACACAAATTGGTTTAACCTCATGTTATGAAATAAATCAAAGGAGAGGGTGGTCTAATATCTGTTAGCTAATCGGTACACAGAAATGACTGGCCCAGCACTAATCAAGGATGAGTATTTTGCATGGACAGGGACTCATCAGATGGTAGCCAATAGAGCACTGCAAGGGACAAGGAAGGTGATGCAAGCCTCTCAGAGCAACAGAGACTTCTAAGACCCAGGAAAAGGCAGTGGGGCTGCTGCTCCTTTGCCCAGGAGCGGGACAATTTTCATTACTATTGATATAATTCCCTTGGCCCAGAGTGACCAGTTTTTGAGCTGTTGCCCTGTTGTCTGACCCTAAGATCATTTCTGCATCAATTGCACGGAAAGGAGGGGAGAAGGGTGCTGTGTGCTTCTCCATAGGCTGGCTAGAGACACTGCAATCCTGAAGTAAAGTCAAAACACAACTTTCATATCAGAAACCATCTGTGAAAACAGACTTTTCCCTGCAGCTGCTTAGAGAGGGGAGCAGGTGAAACACAAAACTGGAGGTGGCTCTAGCCCACGTGCCTTTGAAAGGGGTCAGAGTCATGGAGAGCTCAAGGGCACACTCACTGTTAAGCCAAGAGACAAACTCCAGGTCCAGTTAATTTTAGAGCTGTGACAAATTCCCCTTCCCAATACCTCCAAAGGGGGGGATTTTCTACCGCCCACTGTGACTGACAACAGCCTGCCCACTCAGGAGTTCACTGCATAAACATTTGTAAAATTGTGAGGAACAAGGTAAGGAACCAGATCCTTCCCCTTCCTATCTGACAAAAAACCCCTTTCTTTGGTCAGCGCTCTACTGGCAGAAGCTCCATTTTAAACACCCTCCAAGACCCTCCAAACCACAGTATCCGTCTCATGACATGGGGGTTTCTTATGAGAATCTGGAAAACTCCTTGAGTTGTCCCCAACCCCGGAAACTTCAATGTGTTCCTGAAAGAGTATGATGAGGCTCTAACTCTGAGGCATTGTGTTTTCAAAAGTGGAGGAGGTCGTTTCCTTTCTTGTCAGAGGATTTGGCTGTCACTGTGTCTCATTTGGACCATCACCCACTTCAATTGGAAGATGCAAACTCTTTCAGTGTGGTCATTGTGGTATGGAACTTGCAGATGGCTATCTGGGCAATATGGAAAAAGGTTTTGCTTACAGCTAGAGGATAAAGCAAGCAACCACAAAATTCATTTTTCAGCCCCATTGTCCCCACATTATAAAATGTCTGAATTACCACCTTGTGTTGCCTGTTGCCCAGAGAATGCCAGGTCACCTCTAAGGCAGTAATGTTGTCTCTTCTACATGCTAAACTTGCAGACTCTTCAGGCTGCAGCACCCGAATTTCCCTCAGGTGTACTGAACATTTCAGGTGATGATTGACCGCTCTCCCTGATATTTGTATGATTATTAGTCTCTTCTCTGTGTGCTATTCAGAGGACAGCACTGCTCATAAAAAACAGATAGAAGCAAGCTGGGCTGCTGCCCCTGGTGAGTAGGAGAGAGGATGGGCTGATTGATGACCCTTGGCTGTTTTCTGATGTTGCAGTTGTTTTTTATGATGTCATTAGGAGGCTATAGTCATATTAAAGAATCCCTCATGACATCATAAAGGACTTGATATTTCACTAATGTTATTTCAGTGGAGTGAAGCTCTGGCATTTTATAGTCTTTGTTTTCCCCATAGAATTAGGAGTTGTCTAACTACAACCTGGAAGAAATGCAAAAGTAGTCAAATGCCAACTTCAAAAGTTATGGTTAAAGAATGCTAATATATTTGGCTCTATTGGAGCACATAGCACCTTTAGGTGGAGGACATGATATGTTTATAAAAGATGCCATCCGTGAATCATATCCTCACACAAAGGAAGAATCACACATGCCTTCCACTTCTTTTTGGTGCACAGAAACAAAGAATTCTTTTTCCTGAACCCTGACAAACATACCATAGGACAGCACCATGGCACCCTTTAGCATAAGAGCACTGAGTTGTGGTGTAATGGTGAGATCAGGAAAACACTGACAATGGAGCCCAAAGCTATCATTTTCTAACATAAGAGGGAAATCTAAAACTTGTACTAGGAAGAGATACTGAGTTGATGGGTTTGGTGTAGATGGAAAAATCAGTGTGAGTGCTATTGCCAACTGTACCATAAGGGGTATGTGAGCACCAAGGTTGGTCAGCCTTACTGACACTTCCCTATGCAAGCTCAGCATCCTCATTGCAGCAACACAAACATTTCCCCAGGTGAAAGTGCTGTTAGTTAAGGATAGGGACTGCAGGCCCAAGGGAGAAATCAAATTACAGTTTGCTTTACTGCAGTATGAAGGGATTCTTTGACAAGTCTTTATGTTGGTCCCTCCTGCCTTCCTGTCCTAATGCACTCAATAGTACAGAAATATTCTTCATGGTTCCTTAACCTTTCCTTTTTTCTCAGAGGAATTACACCTCTGGTTTTACTTTCATTTTCTTTGTTGTCTGGGAGTTCCCAATGCAAAGGAACTTGTTTTTAATCTACATTCCTATGATTTTTGCACTCTTCTCTCTGGTTGCTCCCAATTTATGTAGTAAACAGCAATAATATCTATTGTATCTTTTTAAGATTTTTCCTTATTTCTTATCCATGATTTTGGAATGGTGTTGGAAAGCCAGCTAAGTGACAGAGCATCCAAGGCCCCACTGAATGGCAATAGGAATTGGACCTTTACCTTACACAGATGTTTCCAAAAATCCTTGCTGTTGACTGCAAAATTCCACTTGAAGCTGTTTTAAAAGTTGTTGAATGTTTTAACCATAATGACATGCAGAAAACTCCAGAATCTAAAAGACTGCCATAAGCATGTTAGTTTGAAATGAACACTGTTTTATTTCACATAGAGAAGTACACAAAACTTAAAAGTCCCTATGAGAACCCAGCTGGATTTGTGGGAGATCCTTTTTGGCCCGAATCCATCTGCATTCTGAAAAATCAGTAAGTTAGAATGAAAGGGCTTTTTTATTTCAGAGATGCTACTGCAGGTGTGAGTATATAACACCTCAAAGTCATTTTACAACCCCCAAAACAGCTAATTGAATGGTTTCATAGGAGGCACAATGCCAGCCCTGCCTGTACCTCTGCATCCTGCTCTTAGATCTGAAGAGGGGAAGAGAGGCAAGAGAAGAGTATGCATTTCAGAAGCACATCAGTAACTCAAGATATCCGAAATCTTGCTGAGAGACTGTCCTTCCTCAGTCCTTGTGGTCCTAAGCCACATCTTTCTGTCTGTCTAAAAGCACCCTGCTCATCACACTGGTGCTGAGCTGTGGCCCCTTGACAATCATAACCCATAGAGCACGAGATTTTTATTATTGTCAAGGGTACAAAAATGTGTGTCCAAGAGTCTCCTATCTCCCTTGTTCAGCCTGCCAGCTGATGGAAGAGTCACTGACTCACAACCCTGCAGTTCAGTGTCTGTCCCTTGCTCTTCCCTGCACTGACACAAAATACAGGTGTTGCATCAGGAGTGAAAAGGCCCCCAGCAGACACTTGGCAATGGGTTCCAGTGGTGTTCTCCTGCAGTCACTGATGAGCTCTGCCTGTAAGAAGACTGTGTATTTATAGGCATTTGCTGCTTTGTGCTCAGCTGAAGCCAGTCCCTGCCATGTGATTTCACAGGCAGCTGGCGGTGGTACTGCAGGTAGCTTGGGACTTCAGACAGCTGAGGACACAATGCTCTGAGGAAGAAACAGTTTTACTTTTGTGTGCCAACAGTGGCATGCACAGTGAAGAGGAATACAAAGGAGAGTCCTCAGAGGAAGTCCTGGCACTGGGCATTTCGCAAGGTCATTGGTGGCTTTATGATCCCTTTTTAAAGTTTATAAATCACCAATTAAATGTCAGTTTGATGGGCTGCACCACCCTGGACATGTCTGGAGATGCCCCAGAGGAGGAGGTGGGAAAGGGGGAGAGTTGCCTGAAGCCTGGGATAGTTATCTGTTTGCTTTGAACAGAGCAACCAATCTACCTCTGGGGTTTTGCTTTCACACAAGTTCATCCAGTTCACCTACTTATGCTGCTCGTTATTAATAGAATTGTTAGCAGGTTCACTCCACAGCTGGTAGGGAAGGTGTGCACATGGGTGGCACCTGAAGACAGAAAGTATCTGATTATATCTAATACTGTTTGGCTCATCTTCCCAGGTGTTCTGTTTTACAGATAATAAACCAGACAACTTCACAGAGGGAGGTACAGGCACACCCTAGCTGTGGGCTCCAGCTGTATTCCAGCATCAGCTCACAAGTACACTACCTGTGCTAGTGAGGAGGTAGAACTATGCCTGCATGTACAAGGGAACCCAGATATGGATGTTATGACCTGCACAAATGTCACATGTGAACAGACTTGTCCCTGGTCAGTAGGTCTTCAGAGGCACCTGTGCTCTCAGCCAGTCACTGACACTGAGACACTCCATTGTCTATGGACACATCCGTCCCCTTGTGCACCCTTTTCATCTCTCATTTGTGGCCATAAGCTCTTCACGGCATTGCTTTCCACAGGTGTAATGCAGCAAGCTATGTTTGCAGCATGGGCTGTACCTGCTGGGGATGCAATGGCTGCATAGATGTGACCTGTGTGTTGGAACAAAACGTCATGTGACAGAACTCTGTCTGATGTGTGCATAGGAGGAATGAATCATGCACACTGCTCCTGATGAGAGGTTGCTCTGTGTCTCACTACAAACAAGGAGAAGGAGATCTGCCATGGAGCTGAGGCTGAGCACTCTGCTCTGTCATACATTCTGTGTCATCTGTGGTCTTCCTCTGGCTGTGAGGCTGAGTACTGATACTGAGAGGCCAGGTGCAAGGTTTTCAGCTAGAGGAAATTGAAGAACAGACAGGAAACAGAGGAAAGAAAGTCTCCCAAAACAATCACAATTCCCCACCTCCCTCAGTGTTATGTACAATGGTACATACAACCTGCTACACTGCATCTGAGCATGTAAGGGTGAGCAGTTCATTGGTACTGAATGCTCCATCCTGCCCTCACATGCAGATAGTGATCTTGATTTAGCTTTTCAGCCATGGATGCCTTTGAACTCAGACCTAGCAGAGAGGGATGAATCTTTTCCATCTGATTCATATCCAGAGCTCCTGCTATTTACTCAAACCTCTTGGGTGGAGACATGGGGCTGGAGAGCTTGTGGGAACAACTCCCTTCAAGTTCTAGCTGCAATTTGAAAGCTGTGGTGTAGGAAGAAAAACAGGGTAACCAGCCTGTCTTCAAAGTGAGCCTTTCTTCTCCCCAGAGCAAATATAGCTCTGACCCCATTTAACACCATCTCTCTCACAGAGGTTGGTACATGCAGTGTTTCAGGCTCACAGAACTTCTCTGCCTGAGTGGAGCAGGTACATGTGTTGAATAAACTCTTTCTTCAGTACCATTACAGTAAGGGTGGCAAGTAAATTTTCTTTTCTTTTGCATCTGGACTTCAAACTTTTTATGGCAGTCAATAGTTTTTGCAACGCTAGGTTTAGCAGGAATACATGTTGTGTGCATTGAGTGACACTTCAGCAAGTTAATATTTTCACATATACCTCAGAGTGAGCTGGAGACCTCTGGCCAGAGCAGCACTGATTTAGCTTGTCAAGATGGGTTCATTAGAATTTTCATCACAAATTCAGTGCATGGAACAAAGTTGGCTTCCAGCCTGGTGACTTGTCTCAGTCACCTATGCTTTTAGTCTGTGTTCAGGATGAGCAAGAATGTCTTACTCAGTTGTAATCATGTCATCTTGGATTTTTAAAGCTCACCTTTATTCCTGGCAAACCAACACATAATTAGTTTGATAATATTAAGCACACTGGATATTTATGTTATCAGTTATTAATGTACGTTGCTGATATGTGATTCTATTTGACTTGAACAAAGCACCTTTTATACTCTAGATGAAAAAGGCACTACTCTGCTTAACTACTGGGCAGATGGCAGCCTGATAGTCATTCACCTGCCCCTAGAAAGTGTTGCACTAGTGGACCAGTTTCTCTGTGCCTGGTCATCAAGACCTGCCAGTTGTTGGAATATCATTCTCACACATCTTTGTACACAAGGTTAAAAGGTGTCGTGGAGCTCTTCAGACTAACTGTATGGTGCAGGTTTGAGAGCTGTGATTGGAATATCCATGATCAGGAAAAAAAGAAGAGAAGGCACAGATTAACGCACCTCTCGTCCGGTCCAAAAAACCCGCTCAAAGTCAATGCAGCACAATGGATGTTTTCTAAATATTCACAGGCAATTGACTCGGTAGAGCTGTGCCTCAGGGCTGCAGAGCACTCCATAAACAGTGGTTCAGGAGTTCTTCTTGCACAAAGAATCCCTTTTTCAAGGAATTTTTAATGCACTTGAATACATAATGAATAGGAGCAATCTGCAAAGAGCAGGAGCTCGACCAGATAAACTTTACAATAACACAGATATTAAAACTTGTTTAGAATGTCATACTCTCCTTTCTAGTTATGAAACCTTAACATATTTATCTTGTATTTAGAAATTATTAGTCCCAAATTTGGCTCAGATGCTTCATCTCCTGTTTGAATTATGAACATGAAAAAATAGTAGAGCAACAATACCCCTGGAGTGAGGGCTTTACATCTTTAATCTAATTAATTTATGAGCATTTCCAGGGACTCCCTACTACAGCACCTGAATGCCTGGAAATCCTGCATTTTAAGAGTTTTCCATTTCATATTTTTCTTTTTTTCTTCCTGCTATTTTGGGTCTCACATTTCCAGCCCTGGAGTGTTCAGTACATAGAAAAGCAGTATTAATGTCTTTGTGTGCATTATGTCAACTACAATTGAATTAATTTCTCTTGACTGTTTGTTGGTTATGCCTATCTTGTTCCAGTAAGATGCTCAATGATAGCAGGTTAAGAGGTCCCTGTTTGTGGCTTCTCCTGTTCTGTGTGAGACCTCACCTTTGCTTTGTTCCCTGTAACAGCAGTAACCAAAACACTGATGTGCTTTCTGTAAAGCATGTATCACAGAGATTGAGGTCCTTTTGAGCTAGTTTTCATAGGCTTCCAGGAAGCAGTGGTAGATGTGGTATTATGTGACATGTCAGAGGGATCCAAATCCAGTGTCTTTCAAATCTGAATCATGCTCCTATTTCCCTCTTTGGCAGGTGTGAAAGAAAAGAAAAACTCCTGAATTAGCATTCGCCGTTTGTCAGTGCCATGCTCCCTGACAGAATCAAGACTCGTATTGGCTCTTTCTCCCACCCTCTTAATTAATTTTGCTGTGCTGAGCAAGCGGGCTCCAGCAGGCTCGCTGCTGCGGACTGATCTCCTCATCTCCCTTTGATGTGTCTCCTGGGAGGGGGAGGGTGCACTGGAGAAACTCGTAAGAGAGACCTGCTATTGCTTATTTCCATGCTGCCTTGGGCAGAGCTCTTCTCTGTCCTCTCCTCTTACATGACTTCTGTTTCAACAGCAGCTATATTGTCATAATACAGCAGAGGTTTCCAAGTCCTGGGAGCTGTGGGGACCTGGTGCCCACATGCACTGTCACTGCAGCAGGAGCTGGTGCACACAGACCCTGTGCACCCATGGCCAGGCAGGGTGTTGGAAACTCCAGGGCTGGGCCTGGCTCCTGGGGTGCCCGGCACCCTTGTCTGCACAGACTTCACTGTTGGGGAAGATGAAATAGGAAAACCTTATAAATGTGATTACCTGGCAAAAGGTGCTGAGGATATGGAAACTATAGGCGAGATTGAAATGAGAACAAGCTTTGAGTTACCAAACCCCAGTTACTGAACAACTGGAAAACAATGGCATGGCTGATTGAATGTAATCCCCCCTTTGATTAAACAATGCCCTTTGCTTGCAGACAGGTCCAAGGGTCAGAGCAGACCCTGCTAACTTGGCAGAGGGTCCAAAAAGTAGATTTTAGAGTTTAAAATATAACATCATATGGTAATGCAATGATTCTTATAGGCTGTATGTAAATGTTATAGGATTTGCAGCTTATACCATATTGGTTAACAAAAATTAGAATATTCAGCACAGAAGATGATTTATTGGATTGTAAACAGGAACTGCACACTTTTCTACCTTTTTTTACCCTTTCTACGACCTTTCTACACCTTCTCTTTACTGTCTCTCTCTTGCTTGCTCTCTTACTTCTCTGACCTGCTTCGAGCTGCGTCTGGCAGCTCCCAGCAGGTTTCCTACACCCATGCCCTTCCACAATAAACCTCATGCTCTAAGACCTGACTTCAGAGATCTCTCGTCTCCATCCGTCCCGACCATCCGAAACCGAACAACAGATCCTCACACTTCGCCTCTCCAAGGCCACAGCTGAGGGCTGGTGCGGGATGGCAGGTGCTCCGGTGCAAGCCAGCGGGCCCTCTGCCCACTCCAGCAGGCTCAGCTCCCACTGAGCACGTTTCCTTCCCTCCCTTGGTCAGCGCAGATGGCTGCAGCGCTGCCCTTGGGTCACTCTCCTTCCAAGGCCTCCTCTCTGGCCCGGCAAGTCTGTGTCCAGCAGCGGCCGGACCAGGGCCACTTTCCCCCGTAGGGTGCAGCAGCTGATTGTGGCTGGCAGAACGAGGTGGAAGAGAGGTGGCATCTTGATCAGGAGAGCGCAGGGCCGCTCAGAGCAGGCAGGTTGCTGCAGCTCTGCTGGGATCAGTGAGGGCCGCTGAGTTGAAACCTCGTTTTCCATGATGCTATCTGGGAATCTGCTGGGAGCTGGCTGCTGACATACGGAACGAATGAGCTTTGGAAAATGCTGGTGCCTGCCCCTACGTGTATGGCTGCATGTGTGCAAAGCAGGCGCCAATCGGCAGTGGCGTGCGTCAGCTGGAGTCAGAGCCATGGGGCACCAAAACAAGTAATCACAGCTCTTCATTTTTTTGCTCTATTTCTCTGTCTCACCTTTTTTTTTTTGTTTGTTTTTTTTGTTTGTTTGGTTGGTTTGGTTGCTTGGTTTTGGGTTTTTTTCTAAAATTGCCAAGTATTGTTGTGGATTGATCCTGGTGGGATGCCAGGTGCCCATCAAAGCGCTACCATTACTCCGCTCCTCAACTGGGTACAGGAGAGACAATATAATGAAGAGCTCATGGGTTGGGATAAGGACAGGAACGGATTGCTCAGCAATTGTTGTCATAGGTAAAACAGACTCAGCTTGGGGCATTGAGTTTCATTTATTACCAATCAAATCAGAGTAGAATAAAGAGAAATAAACCCAAATCTTAATGTCTCACCATGGTCTTGGTCATGTATTTGTCAAGTACATGTCTTCTGAAATGAATGCTTCTTTTCTTGCCAAAAGAAAACTGAGTATTAATGGGATTTAGGTGTTTCCCTGACTGTTTAGTTTGCAGAAAGCTGCAAAGCTGCTCAGATGGCCACACGAAAAGCCTAGAAGCACAATCTTGGGGGTTTTTTTTGTAAATTGCCTGAGAAAATTCATTTATAAAAGTTAGTTTCTGGACTACACTGAGGTGAAAGCTCCCAGGGAAAGATTTGACTACTCAATTACTGTTCCCACTTTCTGCTATCAGACTAGTCCTTGTGTGAGTTGCCGATGCGTGGGCTGCAAGCATGCCATCCTTTTGTTCAGTTCAGGATCTTCCAGATTAAGCTTAGACATTGTCCCGTTTTCATTTTAAAATGAAAGAGAACTCAGAATATTCCGTGATTCTGTGAGAATACTATTCGTACATCACATAAAACATTCTGCACAGCTTGGGTAGTAGGGAAGGGAAAAAAAGGGCAACAAAGTCTGCCTGATTCTGATTGCTTGAGTCATGAATATTCATCATGTAAATGAAAAGATCTGGAGTTTTCATAGGAACTCCACCCACCAAACTGAAATAACTGTTACAGCCTTTGCCAATAAAATGCCAAATAAAATGGACAACAAATGAAGCAACGTAGATTGTATAAAGAAACTGTTTTGAATCCTGAGTTTGGTGGTCAGAAACAGGAGGTCTCCAGCAGCAAAACAGTTCCAGGTCTTGAGATCAAATGTCTTGTAGCAAACACTGAGAGTGGAGAGTGTGCCTGGTCTGGACTTTGATTGCCATTGCCTGCACACATCCAAGTCTTCATGAGCACCTTGTGGGCACCCTAGCAAAGGCTCTGTCTGGGGCTTGCATTGTTTTATATGACTGTAGTAATCCTCTCCTGCTAACTCTGCTTGCTTTCTATGTCAATTCTCCTGTATTAAAACACCTAAAAATCCTTTACTGCTGGTTTTAATTACAAGTGTGTTAGCTGCTTCTTTACATGTAATTACTAAAATGAATGGAGAAAGCAGAGATGAGAGAGTGTAAATGCTCTTCACACAAAAATGCAATTACATCTGCAGGCATCTTTCCAACTACTCCATATGTTATGTAAAGTTCGTGTATGTACATATGAATTAATGAGAATATTTGTGTTTTCCCTTCTCACTTTCACAATGGATTAATTTCAGACGTATTTTATAATATTTCTGATTGTTAAGTAGACAGATGAGTATCTCCTCCAGGTACTGTCCACCTCAAGAACCAAAGAAAAGAGAGTACATGATTATTCCAGTGTATGTGCACTATAAGCAAACACCTGCTGTTGTGTGCTCACTGCCTTGCTGGCCTTCTGAAGCCAGTCTAAGTGCAGGGGGCTTTGAACAGCTTCCTGCAAGGGGTGGCATAGGGGAAACTACTGCACCTGGGCACCATTTTGCTGAGGACTTGCCTTCACTATGAAATTTAAGCCAAGTCTGCACCAGAGTTTCCCCTCCCCAGTTGGTCTCACTGAAATAAAAGCGACTGCATTTAGCATCCTTATTTGTCCTGAGACTGGCTAAGCTGTGCTGTGAGCTGTTGTTAACTCTTTCGAGCCCTTTTGGGACGTGCGATAGGATTCAGAAGAAAACCCCAGACTGAAGTGGCAGGTGAGCAGGCCCAGCCTGCATGAGAGTGGCAGAGTGGTTGCAACAATCTCTGACAGACTGTGCTTAGTCAAGCTTTGTCCCATGTCCAAGATGAAGAGGTTCTGCCTGTGGAGAGCACTTAGTAAGGAATGGGTTTGTGGCTTGGTTCATTTATATCGCTGTTGTAGGATCTGCTGTGCCCTGTGCCCTCCCCAGTCCCTGCAGAGGGTCGGTGTGAGGTGGTTGCTGCCTCCCCTGTTTTTGTGAGGATCTTGGCATCAGTCACTGCTCAGCTCCTTGTGACAGACAGAAGCATGGGCTTGCTGTGAGGAGCTTCTGCCCTGGTTGTTCCTGCTGGGAAAGTCAGAAGAAATGAATCCTAGAATGCTCTCATACATTCCTCAAATGTGGCAGCTGCAGCAGTGACCTGGTCTGAATACAAGAGTGAGTGAATTGTAGAATTAACTAAGCCAAAAGAGTTTTTTTTAAAGATTTTTCACAAAAAAATGGGAAGGTGAGTAAATGCTGCTGGAGAAAAAGTCACAGATACCTGTTAAAAAAAAAGGTTTTCTTTGATATATTTGACTTATATTTACAAAATTTTGCAGTCCTGTCACTAGTAGGAGTTTTTACACGAAAAAAAGGTCTTTAGTCCATGTTCAATATTGCAAAAGTGAAGCTAAAATGCCTTTTCAGGAAGCATTTGGACCTGGAAACCTTTGATGTCTAGTAACTTACAGAGAACTGGGATCAGGAATGATGACATGAGACTCTCATGAGGCAAATGGCAGCTTTACTTGTGGACCAGAGAGCAAATATATTCCACAGAGGGTATCCTAACATCATTAGAAACACGGAGCTACTTGTAGATAGATGTGTCTCTCTGTCTAAACCCTACACAGATGAAGAAAAGTGCATTCATCAGATATGTTATTGTTCCGGGTAATTTTAATTTGTTTCTAAAGAAACAATAACAGTCCTTTCACTGACTTGATTCAAATATCCTTACACAGGCAGTGCTGAAATAAATACAAGGTATAGTTAAATTCTGGGGACCATAAAATCACAGATCATTTGTATCACTCAAGATAGAAACCAAAATCTGACACCAGTGAAGCCAGTAGCAAATTTCTTTTTGCTATGCCACTCTTAGGAGGAGGTTCTTAAATAGAAAAGATACATGATGGTGCACACAGGGAACATTCTAGTGGTATCATACTTACTAAAATATTCCAGACTGTTATGCAGTAACATTCTTTTTGAAGAGTGGAATATTTGAAGAATATTCCATTTGAATGGAAATCACTCAAATTAAAACTGAGTTAGTTTTTTAAAAAATACACTCTAAGATGCTTGATAATATATCAAAAATGGGAAAAATATGCTTCATAAAATACAAAAAAATCGCTATCATAAAGCAAGATTTTTCAGCCCAATGTGCTGTTTGTGCTGCCTCTGTTTTCCATGCTAAAAATCTTCGTTTCTCATATTGAACCAAATTTTTGGTTTATGCCATGACTCCTCAGGAGTATCAAGAGGAAGTTTTTATGCAAGACAGTGGTTTCTGAGATTTATATGACAAGCCTGGGTAAAATTCAAATTACTCTGATTTAATCCATTTGGAGCTGCTGCACTAAATCACTGTAGCTGTTGCTGACATACCAGCCCACAGAAACCTGGAAGCCGGTGATAGAAGTTTATCTGCGTATCTACAGGTGAAAACTCAGGCAGCCTTGAATTGCAGTAAGAGGTGTTTGCCTCTGTTCTGAATACATTTGGGGAATGAGCAAGGGCTGCTTCTCTGAGCATTCTGTGAGAAGTCTTACTGTGCTTTTCCTCTTGAAATAAATTGTCCTCAAGGTCATGCTATCTTTCAGAATATACAGTAGGAACTTTCCCTTTTCTTTCCCCACTGACACAGGCCACAACCCTATTTATTCAAGAAATACACATCAGGGAGCCAAATATTCATAGACTACCTACTGCTGCAGTAAGCATCCACTTGACAAGCCTGCAGCTGGCCTCAGCCTCCTGACGGGAGGTTCCAGTTGGGAACCTGGAATTCCTGCGGTCACCCTATCTGTGCTCTCTCCTGTTTGAGGGAACCTCTGACTTTCTAGGCCAGGACTTGGCTTCCAGGTAAAAGGAAACACAAAATGAAGAAGTCTTTAGGCAGCTGTATAAATCCTTTTGACAGGACTTTGAGTAAATGAGCAACAGCAGCATCAACCTCTTAGCATTCTGATGCAAATTTCCCATCAGCTGTTATTTATAAATAAACTTTGAGGTCTCAGCCATTCCACTTTAAGCTGATTGTGTTACAGAACAATTGCAAGATCAACAGTGTCTAGAACTGCAACTAAGAGCATGAATTTTGAGAAATGGTTCATAGAAGCTACTTGCCCTGTGGGCAAAGAGACAACTGTGGATGCTGAGTTGTCAGGCTGGCACCTGATGCACCTTTCAGCATTCATTACAGGGACTTAAAAATTTATATAAAGAAGCAAAGAAAAAAAGCTGTTGTTCCATTCAGATCAACTGCCAAGTGATACTTTGACCAAGCAGGGTTTAGATCCCGTTTCTCTCTGGGTTATCCTCCGAGGTTATGCTGTATGGATGTTGTGAATAGGAAATGGAAGTTTCTGGGGGCTCTCTCTAAGTCACCAGATACAGACTCAGGAACTTGACTTGCAGCATTTACCTGCCACACAGGATTATGTACAGAAAGCTTTTGGCTGGAAGAAGTATGGTGAAACGTTAAGGTTTAGTTCTATTCTTGAGTATATCCTTTCTGGCAGCTGCTCTGAAGTGCAGCTATTGAGCCTTCCACGGTGTGCCAGAACCACAGCCCTTTCCTTCCAGTGCAGAGAGGATGGCTGCAGAGACAGACACGTTAAATGTATTTTTCTCTTTAAAACCATTTTCATAATTTTATTTTTGGAAGAACCAATAAATACAGAACTCTATTAGGATAAACAGAGTACTTGCAGCAGCTATAATGCACACATTAAAGTTGGAACAGGAGGTTTGAAATGTGTCCATATTTCATAATAGAGCTTTAGTCAGTTCTGTCATCACTGTGCTGAGCCAGATAATGTCTGGGAAGGAATACATGAGAGCTTCCCTGTCCTGTTTTGGGATAGAAGAGACAGGAGTGCCAAGTTTGAGCAGGTGGAGGGAAGTTGTTTCTGTTAGAACATTCCTGAGCCTGAGTGCATGTGAGGTGAGGGCAGCCCAGGCACGGTGCTCTGAGAGGCTCTGGACGCAGTTGCAGTGCATATGCAGTGGCCATTACATCATGGGGAGGGCAGCTGGGGAATGAAACTGGTGTTTGGACTGGGAGTGTTTCCAAAACAATACCAAGTTCTTTTTCTCTGTCCTCTCAGTTATACCACCTGTGTGCCTGGGAAAAGCGAAGCCTGTGGAACAACTCCAGTAAATTGTAGGTGTGGAGTGAAATGCCTGGAGAGTAGAGAGGATAGGCAGTGCCAACCCTAGCCACTACCTTATTAAATTTAAGATGAAAGGCCTCAACCCCTTCAGTCTTTCTTCAGACAGCCCCAGATTAAAATTTTTTGAATCCTGCAAGCTACTCTGCTTCGCTTAGGAAAGCTAATAACAATTTCAAATACCTGCCTTGTGGTGGAGGGACCCCTGACAGAAGTAGGTGGTTGGAACAGATGCCAGATCAGGAGTAAATCAATTTCAGGATGGCGTAACTTCTTCCAATTGTGAAGTGTCTTGATCTTGATCTCTCTTACATGCCCTGCAGAGCTGGCAAGTAAAAGGAAAAGCCAACCCCCAACTTTTCTTTGTCAGTGGATATCCTGCTCAAATGTGTACAATTTTTGCTTTCTTTCCTGCATTAGGTTGATCAGCTGCTATTCAAAAACATCTCCTACTCAAGGGTCTCCACTGTGTAATTCCCCTAAATATTGCCATATTATCACACTACTTTATGATTCTGTTGTAATTTCCAACTTGGACAACCTCTGCTGAAACAGGTCCAGAGTCGGAAAAGAAAGATATTTTTTTGGTTTTTAAGGAAGACCACTTCTTAGTACCTGGAAGAAGTAAGGAAGAAGGTGAATTTTGTTTTGTTTTCCTCCCATCCCCTTTTCAGCCATCCACCCTAAAGCAGAGCCCAGGGAAGGGGAGCCTCCAGTGCATTGTGTCTCCAAAGGGTCTGTCCTGTCACATCTCCCTGCCCTGCTCATCATCAAAGCTAACGTGTATTTGCAGTTCTGTGTGGTCAAGGCTGAAACCTCGGCTCAGAGAGTAATTCCTGATGAGGGGCAAGCATGCTTGCTAATGAGCAAGATGATCGGTCAGCTTTTCAGAAACACCGCTTCAGCTAATTGCAGAGCTCTGAGGTAATGGTTAATTTTTGCCAGGCAAAATAATCTCCTCTCTGGCACAGATCTGATGTGATCTAGCTCAGCTGTGTCTTGCATTGAGATGGGAGAGCCAGGAGATGTGAGATGTGTTTCTATCTGAGAGTTGCTGTCAGGGGCAGCGCTTGCGCCCTCGGCAGCACGGACACGAGTTCTCTGCTAGAGGAGCTCGTCCCAAGTTCAGGGCAGATGCTGCCCCCAAAATGTCACCACTCCTGGAGTAACACTTGGAAGGGGGAAAAAACATCTGTCACCCTTTACCAAGGGAGTATTAGAAGATCCTCTCCCCTGTGTCAGTTGCATAAGCTGTTAGAAAAATGTTAGACTTTTCTAGAAAAATGAAAATATCTGTACTCTTAGATTGTGAAGACTGTGTCACGGCCATGCTCCCATTTCTGTGTTCAGTTCTCCTACTCTGGCTTTATATGTGCAAGGGAAGCTCTTTCAGAAAATATCCAAATATCTCTGCTGCTCTTGTTGCAAGGTGATTCAATTTTGAAAATAATTTTAATTAAAAATAAACTAGATAGAAGAAATCTCGTGCCTTTCCTACCTGCTGTGCCTCCCAAACCTGAGATAATTCTCATTTGAGTGTCTGTTTGGGTATTTCTGCTCCCCATGTGCAAAGCACATTTTCTCTTCTGCTTGGTCTGACAAGGTATTTGCATCTTGTGCTAAACAAGTGAAACAAAGCCCTCTTTGAAGTGCATAAAGCCATTTATTTCAAAGGGGAACCATGGAGTGTGGCATGTTGGCAGTGCACTTGGCTTGACTTTATCTTGAAATGCTGAGATGTCTTTTGCGTGTTTTTATAATGACATCATTAGCACCTCTAAAGACTATTTCACTGTCTTCCAGGTAGAAATTCAGATGGAGAGGAGTATCTGAGTGAATGGAAGACAGTCAGGTACACTGCACAGGCTGATTTTCTTGACCCAGTAGGCCAGCAGTAGCACCCAGCCCCTGGGAGGACAGAGCTGCCTACTCGTCTGCTTCACCCACAAGCACCACATGCTTTACCCACAGGCTATTTCTTATACATACATAAGGGAAACTCCCTTAAAACAGTCACTTCCTTAACCTTCATTAAGGCCCTATGTAGACTCATCTTTGATGCCTGCAGATCCCTGCCAGCTGGCAATGCCTGGCTGTTGCTGAGCAGAGAGTTCTTCATATGTAATGCTGCTTGCCTTTCCACTTCCTCCTCCTCCCTCCCCCCGAGTCCGTCTCCTCCACCTGCTGCATCTTGTTCTAATCTGGTTTGTGAGCACTTTGGGTCAGGGACTGTCTAATTTATAGCATGTCTGCATGCCCCCTAGCACCAGGTAAAAGCTATTAATTCACATCACCCTATACTTAGAGAAAGTTTTATGGGATCAATAGAGCTGTGCTATTAATAATACAGCTAAAGTGTAGCAACTTCATGCTGTGTATCATCTCAGAATAGCCCCACAACCTGTTACAGAAAGAGAATAATTTCCTCAAAGCTATGGCTGTAACCAGACCTGGGGTTTAGTTCTCCATTGAAGTATTTGTTGAACCTCAGAACCCTTGTCACAAAGACAAACCAGGCTGGGCGTGGTGCTGGCAAAACTAATTTGAACCAGAAGAATTTCAGAAATGCTAGAAGTGTGAAGGAAACTTTCTCCTCAAATTACTATAAGATTTCACCACAACTTATTTTAAAGCTTTCTTATTCCTGCTTTGAAGTTGTGACTCACATTTAGCATTTCTGTGGCACCTTTCAGTTTAAAATTGATTAGCAATGTTTGCTCAAATGTTTCACTTGAGGTTTTTTTTTTTTTTTTGAAAGTTCCTACATAGGTGTTGACAGGAGAGAAGCAGTTAAGAGTAGAGTGGCAGCTGCTTGTTGAGGTCTCGCTTTGTCGCTTTAGACCGTGAGGTTGCATGTGGCTGGCAGTGTGACATTCTTCCTTGGTGCACAAACCTGAGTCCTGCTCTGCAGATGGGTGTGCCCTGGGAATGCTCCAGGCTCCAGCAGGGCCCTTGGCAAGCGGTCACACTGGTGGTCAGGGCAAAGGGGCACGAGCTGGGAGCCTTCACTGTCACTTGGCCACAAAAAGCAGCAGCAGCAGCAGCTTTGAGTTGGGGAAGGTTCTTACCATCCAGCCACCAAGAGAACTGCCATTGCACATCTATGGCTTCAGGCCACTTGTCATATTGACTGGTGCTATTGCAGTCGTGGCTCAGTATCATCTTCTCTTGGGTTATTTTTTGCAGACTGCCAAAGGCAGCGTCTTGGTGTGACATTATATCCATGTTATTAAACATATGTACCCTGAGACACTATCACAACATGACATCCTGTCTTGGGGTGATTTTGTGATGATTAGTCTATTCCCTGATCGTCTGTTTTATGCCCAAACATGGTTGCTGTATCTTTGAGGGAGGCCCAAGGGGAGGGGGGAGCCTTGGGGCTCTCAGTGGGCTTTCTCAAAGCCTCACTCCTGAGGCCGGTGTGCAGTGTGGTCTGGGTTTTTTGGGTTTTTTTTTTGTTTGGCTAGCTTGGTTTCTTGTTAGCTTAGGCAAGAAGGTTTTTTTGCCTTTCCCTGGCCTTTGAGAGGCTGCAGCAGCAACCCTTTGGTGTCTTTTCGAAGTGAACTGGATGGTTTGGTTTTGGTCCTGGTCTGAGATCAGAGACTGGCAGGAAAGGCGAGGGGCCACTCCATTTCAGCCCCACACCTTGGAAAAGCCGAGCCAGTGAGAGAAAAGCACACCAAGCCTACCTGCTTCATCTGCTGTGAAGCAGGGACCAACACCAGAGATTCGCCAGGTTCCCAACTGCTTGCCCGAGCTGCTGTGTGAACCTTTTGGTTTTTGGGGTTTTTTTCTCCCTGAGGCAGAAGCTGGCGCCGTCTTTCTCCCCACCATGTGGCTGGCCATTGTGGAATTTTTTTTTTCTATCCCTGGCATTTTTGGTTTTTGTTCCAGTGTTGGGGGAGCAGGGGGAGGTAAGGTCTGACAATATCTAGCATTTATTTACCTTTTTTCCCCATACAGTGTGGGCACTCTGTTAGTCAATAAACAGTTGGTATTTTTGATTTTCACCCACTAGTATTCATTTCTTATTGGTGGAAAGGGATTGTTGGAACCCTTTTTTTAGAGAAAACACCCCTTCCAGAGTGTTTTTCTCCTAAACTTGTCTCTAAACCGAGATACATCCTCTGAGCAGTGAATTCTAAGACAGCCCAGACAAATACATGAAAACACAGTGCTGTAGAGCTTTTTAAGGTGATGTTAGATCCCAGACCTTGGGCAATGCACTCCCAGACTGTCACACTTAAGGCAGGAAAGGATGCTGCATGCAATTATAGCAATGCATTGCTGTAAATCCAGCGGGTGCTCATGAGCTATCTGTGCAAGATGCTCCCTTAAAGCACTCTAACGAGAAGGCATTTGTCCTTTGCTTTGCCTCCCTTAAGTAAGTCCCATAAAGCTTTAGCAACATCTGTCTGAGCTTTTCAGCTCTGCCAGCGGCCCTCAGGGAGTTTGTGATTGCTGGACGGATACCTGCTCCCCTGCAAGGCGTTGCACACACACACAGGGGTCTGGGAAGTCCATGCACATTCGTGCACAACTGACTTTCTCCCAGGTGATTTTCATGTCAGAAAATTCCATCTTGCTTAACTGTAACCTCATCGTGATGAGGAAGTAGAAACACATGCTTGGTTTGATGTTCCTACAAATACAACATGATTTACTCTCTTGGAGAAACCAGCCAGGACTTATTTTCCTGCTGTGACTTCCTTCTTCCAGAGCTTCACAAGCTCTTGACACAGCTTTGAAATCCAACCTGGAGAGTCGGGGGCACTTTAGAGAGAGGCAAAAAACAATGGCAGGGCCCTTGAGCTTGCTCTTCCTTCTGATGCTGGACAGCCAAATAAAAAGGAAAAAAGCTGCAGGGAGTTCCTTCATGTCCTGACTCCAGAGATCATGAGAATGGTTTTGCTTTGGCATCGTTTACAATAGAACTGGAAATATCTTGGCAGTTGACTGTTGATTTTAAAGGTGTAGCATAAACAAATGAGTCTTTAAAAATCAAGGGGACGTTTATCCTGTGACCATTGCTGCTACGTTTTCCCCGCTCATCAACCAAAACAAGTTGTGTGAAACAGTCTCTGCTGCCTGAGATGTTACACATCAACTGCAGCTGATGCCTGTACCTAGCTTGCGTACCAGCTGCACGTGTAATTCATCTTTAATAGTATATTCATGATTCAAACTGGGTCTTTCTGTCTCTTTTTTTTTTTCTTTTCTCAGGCTATTTTTAAATTGCTCAAATGGCAGGGCATTCATTATTTCCACTAGATGACTACATTGTTTTGTTCCCTAGTAGGTGTTTCAAAAAAGGAGTGTAGTGGTTTACTGTCTACTGAAAGTGCCTAATTAATAACTGTATTTCTCAAATTAGTACTTGGAGCAGTTTCCCTGGACTGTCATGTGAAGAAAATTATTTTAGTAATTTTCCCAAAAGGTGAGAAAGCTGTAACATAATGCAAACCTTTCCTGTAGTTTCCTATAGGTGAAGGTAGTTGGTAGATAAGCCTTGACTTGTGATCTAATTAGTCTGTGCATCAGGAGTGTCTTCTTGAAAGTGCGTGTGTACATATATATTTTTTATGTAAAATATATAATTTTATTTTTAAAGGTGAACACACTGTATGCCAGCTGAAGAACATACATTCCATTTAATGTTATGGAAATGTGTTGTGAACAAGCTTGTGTAGAAGAAAAACATGGTGTGCTGGTGACTGAATAGTGATTAATGTGTTGGCAAAATCACTGTTCCTGGGTAAAATCACTCAGCAAAGAACTGCTGTGTTTAAGAACAGTCTTAACAACAGAATAGATAGATCATACTTTGACTTGCATTATCAATGTGCTGACGACTGCTTTTCTTCTCACATTTTGTGATAAGGAAGTCGCTGTGACCCAACCTCTGAAGTGTCCACACTGTCTTTTAAAACGTGAACTAAGACCCATAATTACACAGAAATTCTATAAGTTTTTACAGCAAATTTCCACTTCATTCCACACTTTATTAATTATCATGAAAAACCCTTTCTCTCTGATTTGTACATTTCCAGACCCTCTGAGTGACAGCCTTCTCTTGATAGCAAATAATTTCCTCTGTCAAATGAAGGGAGAGTCCTGTGGGGAACTTTTCAGGATAAGCAGGACTCATCCCCAGCTGTGCCCTTCTTTTTTTTTTTTTGAAAAACAAACCATGTTTCTTCAAACAAAATGGTAACACTTATGCTCCCAATACTGCTTACCTCCTGGCCCGGGCTTTGTAAATGTAAGTGCAGATTATGAATGCATGTGCAGTGTCTGATATTTTTAGGAAGAATACTTTATAACTGAAATCTCTCTTCTCCTGGGGATGAAAGCAAAACAAATTTAAGGATTAAATCACACAGAGATATAATCCTCAAGGGAAACTTACTTTAGTTATTATTATTATATTACGATGTATGCTCCAGTACAGCAAAAGCGGTGTGAATACCATTTCAGTGGGGAATAATTTTTAGTCTTACAGCCTATAGTACATTATAATGCATTTCTGGAAGCTTGATGAATCATAACTGCAATTCTCAGACATCTTTGCTTTCTGATATTCCTAACCTTCTCTTCTAAAAGAGAAAGGAAAAGAGCATGAGGTTCATAAAAGAAAAGTTTGAAACGATTTAGTTTGATGAGTTTTAATCATGCATTAATTACACATCACTATATATGCTTCATGGTGTGCAGTGTTTATGCAGTTTATGGAAAAATGACTGGGTGAACCATTTCAGAGAGTCTAGTGCTGGTTTTTTTTACTGGTGTAAGACCTGAATGATCCAACCAGGTCAGCTTCTGTGCTTGTGCTGGGGAAGTCACCTGTGCAAGGTGTGAGAAGTGGGAAATTAGGTCCTCCTGCACACAGTGGCTGCACGCTTTTGCATGCTATTGCTCATGTGGTGTGCCTTGAGGCAGCAGATGAACCCCCAGAGCCCACTGTAGACCCAATATTGCAGTACAGAACTGTACTCATAGCTGTGTCAAGACTCTATTTTGCATCCCACTGTGCCCAGTAAGGGAAATCTACAACTCACCTGTTGGGAAATGTAATTTCACAGATTTCAAATTACTTTTTTTTTTTTTTTTTTTGGAAGATGCAACAGAAACTGGTCCTGATATCCTGATGTTTGAGAGAATATGCAATAAAGAGCTAAAAGTAGAACAAAATTATATGGTCACAATATAGCAAATATAAAAGTCCCTGTACTAAGGAGCAACTACACGTCCTTTCATATCAACAGTGGATGAACTGCACTAGAAGACTGCTGTTTGGTTGAGTATTAGGGCTTCCTGTCTGCACAGTCAGATCCTTTTCCGCCACACACACCATCTAAATTTTGTATGTACCAAACAATACAGTGTTTATAGATGCTTCACTAAAGAAGAGACTAAATTACTAGCCCAAGGTCACACAAAGAGTCCCTCAGAGTAAGAACATGAGCCCAGATCTTCAAAGCCCTAGTCTGGTGCCCTTACCATGAGATCAACCTTCCTGTGAAGACTGAAAATCCATACTGGTGGCATTGTTGCACTGTATACAGCTGCCTCTAGAATACTGTGCTCTTTACAGAGCACTTCATTATAAAGAAGGTATTGATTGACACATTGGAGGGAGTTCAGAGAAGAGCAACAAAAATAATTAGAGAGTGAAGAGATTGACTGGAAAGATTGATTTAAGAGGGAAGATTAAGTGAGATAAATATGCATAGCCTGGCTCACCTGCAGCATGGTGCATAAGTCCACAAATATTTAAAGGGTGTAAACAATCAGGAGGAAGAACTACCAATACTGGTCCAGTCTATCTGTAATTTGGTGGTGCAACATGCTGCTGTACAGAGCTTTCTCAGAGCATGGCTGGGTCACAAAGCCTGCCTCTCAACATCCTCAGGGGAAACATGGCTATTGGAGCTATGGGACCAGTGTGACAATACCACAGGATTCTCTTCTGGGCAATGGCAGGCACTGGGGCGTGGGCAGAGGTGTGACTTAACAGAGTCAAGGACTCTGTCCTGCCCAAGTTTGGAGGGTGTTTCCTGATCTAGAACAGCAGGACTCACACCAGATGTGTGATAGGCTGTAGAGGAACCATTGTAGTTAATGCCTTTGTATCAGTTCATGTCAGTTGCCATGGTAATTATGGTACCTGATTATTGTGGAAGAGCACAGCAAGAAGCCAGGTAAAGGTAGTGGAAGTTCTTAATAAGTCCAGATTGGACCATCCCAGCTTTGATCAACTACAGAAAGAGTCGAAAACAAACTGCTTCAAATAGATCCTAAAATATCATTTGAGATTCAATTTTTTTTCAAGGAGAAACTGGATTTCGTAATAATAATAAACCCTCCATGACCCTGCAGCTTTAATAGTTTCAGGTGACATTCAGTGGCTGCCATCAAATAATCATCATCCAGAGCTTGCTGGATGCCATTGCTTATCCAAGAAAATTTCCACAAGGATGTCTTATTGTTGTCCTTGTAGCAGGACAGGGCTGATGTTCCCATGTCCTGAGGCAACCCACACCCAGTTGTGCCCATTGGTGTTGGTGCACAATAAATAGATCAGGATGGGGATGGGGGAGGATGTGGTGTGAGATGTGGTTTTTTTCAACAGCATATCATTTTGCAAAGGCAGAATGTGCTGATCTGAGAATTTGTGCCTGGGAATTAAACATATCTACAGCAGAATCACATCGATGTGTGCAGCTATGAGAAGATGCTAATGCACAGTTGCATGTACAGAACTTTTTGGGTGAGCTTCCCTGCCCTCCTTTTCTTCCTATGCGAGTAAAAGAAAAGCCACAGCTTGTTCTCCCCTTACAACCACTGCCTTGTACATTCCCCTTTTCTTTTCTTTGCAGGCTCTGTTTGTAGTTATACAGTCAGGTCTCCACAGGGTAATTTACTGGCAGAATCTCTCCCAGAATCCAGCTTGAAACCAAGCTGTAAAAACAGCTGAGAGTGTAAATAATTCATGCAGACAATATGACTTTTTTATGTAAATTCAGTGCATTAACCCTCTATTATAATGATGGACGACAGATATGGGCGACGTTGCCTTGGTAAGAGCTAATGGATGGCCGCCATAAATTCACTGCACATTTTATTGTGTTGCTGGAAATTGTGCCTTCAGGCAATGCTGTTTACTTTTATGTAAAACTCAGGGTTCCCTAAATATTACAAATATTTTACATCCGACTCCTCAGCATTTGGGCACAGCACACAAATCAAGCTTTCTTCATTTGAGTTGTAATTAAAGGTTTGGGTTTTTTTCAGGGACAATTATCTAAAACTATAAAGAGAAATATGTTTTCCCCTTTAGATGTTCAGTCATTGATGTATTAACAAAACCTTTGAAGAAAGATATTAAATAACTGCAACATATAACTTTGCATTAGGCTATATGCTGTATGCATACATAACAAATTTGGAAATAGTTTCTTGTTACTGGTTTTTATTTTTTACCATTTCTTGTGCTTAGTTACACATAAAAGAGTCTTTTTTTCCCCACACATATGCTTCTGTCTATAATTCATATCTGTTTTATCAGTGTAATTCTCTGAACAGTGTCCTTGAGGAATTCTGTCTCTCAGTAAACACGGAAACTTTAGTTCATTTTAGGGAATTTTAAATAAAGAACTCCTGGTTAGTTTTTGTTTCCACATATTACTGTTTTGTACAGACCTTAAGTAAATTGGGATGACACAGGTAATTTTTCTCATAAAAAATGGTCTCAGCAAAACAGAAACTTACTGTGTATACTTAAATATAATGTTTTCTTTATAAGGTTTTAAATGCATAATTATTATTAAAAGTATACAATTAATTCAGCTTAATCTAACGTTCAATTCAGTCTCGTACACTGTGGCTTTGGAAGAAGAAAAGAAGCAAAAAGGAGCCATATGTAGAAAAGGATCCTGCTGCTTCTGAGAGTGTGAGCAGGATCTCATTCACAACAAAGGGAGGTAATGCCAGCAACAATGGCATGTTTGTCCCTCGGCATGTTGGCCAAAGCCCAGTTGGCCAGAGGACCCTGATGACTACAGCAGTCTCTGGGAAAGCACCTATGTGACAGTTTCTTGAAATCTCTATTGGAATTTTTGAGGGAAATATTGTAGATCAGCAGTGATAAAAGCATGCTCACTCAGTCTTCTTCTTTCAATGGAATGTGCTCATTTGGGCAGTTTTGTTTTTATATCTCTATGAAAAAAAATGCTGCACAAAGCTGACTTGGAGTGACTACAACTGAGCTAGAAATGCATTACACCTTCCAAAACACCCCAGTTCCCTGAGGACTAAATAGAAGGCACACTGTAAGAGAGGTAAAAGCCACTGAGTAGAAGGGCAGTGCAACAACTATGTGTGGGGGGAAGGGCTAACAAAATGAATCACATGTAGTATTAAGTAAAGTCTAGCAGTTTAATTACACATAAACCTATTTAATAGTTGGGTTTATTTTGTATCCTGGCTATGGATGCTGCTTTCAACTATATTAGGAATGTCACAAGATAAAAGGACAAAACATATTACCAAGGGCATTTACTTATTCTTGGTCTTCAATATTGACTGAGACTCCTAAATTTGGACTTTCAGATTTTGCGCTTTATTCTTCTGACGTGCTCTGACGTGCTCTACTGCCCTGAAGCCACTTTGCAAAATTCATAGCAGCTTTCACATGCTCTGATGCTTCTTGGGACCAATTCAATCTCAAACAATAGATGTGTGTGCAGTAGAGCCAGGAAATGTTACACAGGAGATCATAGGCTTATTCCCCAATAACATTTTGATTTGTAAAGTATTCCACTACACAAAACACACACAGGAGACAGCATTAAAAAAGCATTAGAGACCATAGCCAGCAAGACAGAAAGGTGTCTTAAAACACAGATTGACAGCAAGGCCTGGGATATGAGCAAGACACACTAAATAATCAGTGGAAACGTTATAGAAAGAATTTTCAATATTTTACATTATTCAGCCATTTAACAAGTCTGTCCTGGGACAGAATTTGGCCTTCAAAAAAAAAAAAAAAAAAAGAAAAACCAAAAAAGCCCAAAAAACCACAAACAAATAAAAAACCCCACACTTAGACTTTTTCCCCCTATTGTTTCTAATAAAGGTGTTTTTGTAATTCATACATCAAGAGAAGGCCAGTTTTCCATTATTGTTCCTCGTCCAGTGCATTTCCATGCAGAGCAGACACAGACACGGATTGCCAGGAGCAGTTATCGGGCAGGTTTGATCTGTTTGAAGGAAGTATTGTCTATAATCCAGGACATGACATTGCCCAGTGTGATCCCGCTCTCTCTTCTTTACGTAGAGCAGAGTATTCCTCTGGTTAATGGCACACAGAGCATAAGGCATCATGCTGCCCAGGTATGCAGTTGAAATGTCAAATGTGCTGAACTCTTGAATGGTAACTTGTGGCTGTCACCATGTCCTGGATGGTTTGCTTCTATGGAATTTGTTGCAAGGATGACAAGACTTTGGTTGCACAGGGGAAAAAGCACTTTCTTTCCTGTGCTGCAATACCAGCTGTGTCACTGTGTATCTCAGAGGTGATAAAACAAAAGGGAAATATATTTTGAGATGGAAGCAGAGCTTGAAAGCATATGGGCTGCCTTGGAGGATTATGATGAGAACATTTTTCTTCCTCGTGATGAAGACATCCCTGGGTCAGTCCCACAAACTGGAGTCCATAACGAGCCTTCCTTAATTTCCTCTAGAACAGCAATGTTCTTACATTCTTCATAGAACCATGGTTTGTGTTGGAAGGGACCTTTGAAGATCATCTAGTCAGACACTGCTGCCATGGGCAGGAATGCCTTTGACTTGACACTGGAATAGGTTTCACAGAAAAGTTGTGGATGCCCCATCCCTGGAAGTGTTCAAAGCCAGGATTCAAGCAATCTGGTCTGGTAGAATGTTAGAATTGGGAGTTGGAACTGGACGATCTTTAAGGTTGTTTCCAACCCAAACCATTTCTGGATGCTATGAACAGAATGCTCCACATATGCTGTGGAGTACGTTTCACCTTGGTTAATTTAGGACTCATGAAAAGAATGAGGCCCAGATTGCCCACCCATTTCTCATGTCCAAATGCAGCATTGTCAATACAAAGATTTTTGTCAGTCCCCTTCTTCTGTTTAATACATTTAAGTACTGCACTCTGCGTATGAAGAATAGTGATGCTATCAGAAAGCATTCAAAACATATGTTTTAATGAAATGTGTTGACAACTGCTGAAGTAAAGTTTTTGTTAAGTCTCAAGAGTTTATCCATGACAAGCAGTATAATGAATTGAATTAATTAAAAAGCATTTCAAGATGAAACAGGACCTGTTCTATGTAAAATGCTCTATACATTAGACAAGCATTATGGAAATCACTGCTTTGTACTACACTGTAATGCAGCCATTTATAAAAGCTTCTCAAGATCCATGGATAGCAGTAATTTGGGTTTAGCGTGTCTTTGAAATTCATTGAATACAGCATGTGCTATTTAAAAGCATGAAATCTGGATGGTTACACTGCTATCAATGTTTATTTGGCTTGGAGAGGGAAACAAGAGCTCAACGTTACTGGAATGAGTGAGTGGGCAGGTGAACAGGGTGAAATGATGGAGGACCTGGCAAGCCCTGGCAGAGGCTGGTGATGACATTTTTAGGGAGCAGACTTGTCTGGCAATAACTCAGGGTCCTGAGCTGGTTTGAAATGGGAGTTGTTTTACTAAAAGAGTAATTTCTCCTCTCTGCTGTTCCTGTGCCGTAAACTCCTCTCCTTTATGGACCAGGCATGTTCTTCACCATGTCTTCTCCTTTTCAGGTTGTTTCTGTGCCCTCTCTAAGAGTAATACCATCAGTAGTGACCACTGGCATTATGGAATATCTGTATTCCACATCATGAATCACTGCAATGTGTCTTATGAGTGTGTGCAATGTGGTTTGTGTGAGCTTTGGCCATGGCCCTGAGAAGCCAAGCATGAGCAAGGGTAGTGCAATCCTACAGCAGGACCAAAGAGATGGGCGTCCCCTGGCAGCCAGGAGCAAAGGGCAATTCTGCCTCACTGGGGCAAAACCAATCATAAATGAGAGTTCTTGGCAGGAAGCTTATCTCAGAGGGAAATGTCCATCTGTTTGCACACAGGGAGAATCCTTACTTAGGTTGAGTTAGGACTGTGGCTTGGATTTGGATGAGTAAGGTAACGGTACCCACACACAACACATTAAAACAATATATATTTGAAATATTATTAAGTATGAAACGTATTCATAAATAAAAATATGAAGGTGAAAGATGAGAAATTGTGAAAAACGATATGATTCCATACATGCACGATGATGTTTGTTTCACTTTATGTGTCTCAAGATTTGGCTTGTAGGAGATTATTTCCAACAGATTCACCTTTAGCTATCTATTTTGTAATTCCTCTGGATCTTAATAAAGGAAATTACATCCTTCAAGGAGAACTAGCCAAAAAACTGTTGGCACGTTCGAAATATGGTAATATATTAATACTCACAATTCAATCAAGAATATGGCTGTGCAGTAGAAAAGAAAGAAAAAATCCTAAATACAGAATGAAAGTCAGGTTCCTCAAGCAACGTACACAGATATTCAAAGGACGGTAACATTTGCTACTTAGCTACTGCACATGCTTCTAAAAATTAGTTTGAGACATTGCTTGGAATATCAGTAAATCTGACAGGCAACCTCATTGGTTAGAAAAAGGGATAATTCATTTGGCCCTTAGTGTATCAGGAAAGACCAGACAAAATTGCATCCCAAAGTGCTTTGAGAGATTCATCCTATAAGCAGGTATGAATATGCTCTGTAAAAAATAATAAGAGAGCTTGTTCTGCTACTTCACTCTAACATGAGCAATATGTTTGCACTTGTCACAGGTAACATTTGCATTTATTATCTGCATGTAGACAATTTCTAAGCTTTCTTATACCTGCTAAACCAGCCCAGGTAGCATTTGGGCCTGACCAAAAGAAGTCTCTCCCCACTGGCTAGGTGCTGTGCTGCCTGTAGAGCAGTATCTGCTAAAATGAGGTCTCACATTCTCTATTCCCCTTCAGACTCTTCTTGCCACCTAGATTCCAAGAAAGACCAAAAAGCCTTTTCTATGCAACCATTTTTCAGGGCTGAAATAACCTGGTTCCTCTTCAGTCTGTCTCGGGTGCCTGGCACACTCTGTCAGGCTGAGTGACCAGACAAGGCCACAATATGCAGCACAGATGGGGTGATGGAAGTAAAGGTCTGGGATGCTGGGTAAAAACCGGTTGCTCCTGACTGATGGTTTACATTGAAGTGTCCTTTGGTGGTGGTGGTTGTGGAAGACTCTGAAAAACTCTGTCCATGAGACCCATGGCTCAACTGAGCCTGAGATCCCAGAAGACACAGATCTTTCAAACAGCTACTTGCATAGCCCAATAGTCATCTCTAGGATTACTTAACCAGCTGATCCTAGAAATTACTTGAAGGTATAAAGATCAAGACAAATTCTGACTGTTTCCATTACCAGGAATATTTGCTAATTTTGAAATGATCACTCTGTCTGCATGTAGGTGTGTGTTTCTTCTCTGTCGTTTTTCCACTTAGCAAAATGTTTTTCTTGTGATTCAGTTCTGTGCTGTTGTATCAGCATGTTTAATTGAAAATACCCAAATTTTTCTTACTCGAATTTTTGCAGCATTTTAAAATCCAAATTGTGACTTGCTCTCTGCACAGATGAGAAGGTAAATGAAATTGAGGAGGAAGACTTTTGTGGAAGAAACAGCAGTAAGAAGGGCAAATAGACATGGTGGCAATGGAATAAGAAATACTGCTTGTACCATTCCATTATAAAGAATAATAAACAGCTTTAACCCAGACAAAATACATTGTGATCAGAAAGAAGGGAAAAAAACTGGTGTTTGACTCTCTTCTTATTGCCAGAAGCTCAAGATGGTAATGCAGCAGCCCTGAGACACTTGGTCAGACATGATGCCTTGTATTTTCATTTACTTCTAAAAGTAGCAGAACGATTCTTCTTAGTGGAAAATTATTTTCTCTGACTCCTGAGAAGGATGGCTGGCTTTGAAATAGTTTCTAAAATACAAATTGGGGAACAGTCTCATAATGCACTTGATTTCTTTTGGTTACAGCTGAGAATAGCATCTGTAGTAGTTAAATGAATATGGGTATTAATCACTTCAAATGATGTAACCTACCCAGACTATGTAAAAACTACTATTTGAATTATGTTTTGCAAGTTATTGTTGGACTTCTCCCTGAAATCCTGTCTGGAACCTATATCTAATCCCAGGTGGAGGAATTTTGTATTCTCAGTTCTATATGCTGTAGAATGGTAATCAGAATTGTGATATCATCACTTAACTGCTTATAAGGCACTGGAATTTAATGAGTGTTAAATAAAAACAAAATAAATCCTTGTAGCCTTCTCCAAGGAGAAATTGCTCTACATAATAAGGCAGAAAGTAACACTTCAAAACCCGGGGCACCACCCAACCTTGTATGTTTAAGACAGGCAGGTGGGTTCTCTAGACAGACACAGCCTCTGTCACCCACGTGCAACGTACTCCTGAGAGGAAGGAAGGCTGATCCCTTGCTGAAATACTGGCAGGGAGGGTCATCTCAGGGGCTGTTTCTTCAAAGGAGCAAATGAGCAGGTTTGCCACACAAACCTGAAGGTAAAGCACAGTAGAGTTACCAGCTGTAAACAGTCCACAGCCTCACAATAATACAACAAAAGTCTAGTCAACAGTCTTCAAAAGAGGGTGAAGATATTCATCAAACCTGATGAGGCTCCTATTAATTAGTGTTGTTAAGTGTTGTTACACTTTTGTTACTATTACTATTTTGAGATTTGACTAAGAAACCTAATGGAGCTACTTCTGCAAGATGTTAATTAGATATGGCAATTCCACTTACCCATACAGCCTCGGCACACAACCATCACACATAAATATTTAATTTAATTACTCATGTTGTGGTGCAAGTCACATCTGATTTAAGAGATAAATAGGCTTAATTAATAATGAGATAAAACACACTCAGTATGTCACCTTTTGTCATTTGAGCTTTATTAGGTATAGTAAAAAAGATACACATGGACATTGGAGAGGCCATGACATGGTGTTCTGTGTCTCTGCATTATCTTTGTCCTTGGATTTACCTGAGTTCACACTGCACTGTAAATATGACAAAGACATCTGCAAGTGTCAAGGGCACCAGCTTACATAAAGACACACTTGTGTCTTGAGTAATTCATCATTTACTTCCATTTTTTCTGCATAATTAAAAAACTGAGCTTCCATCCAGGATTATATGTAGCATCTATAGAAATTAATTTGATCGGGTTTGATCACAGTATTCTCATCTGTGTTGAATGTGGCCTGGTAGAGAGGCTGGGTGTGCAAGAATTCATTGTTCATCAGCATCCTTTGGCAGTGAGCCTTCTTCCCATTGGCACTGGACATCCTCTACTCAGAGCTTGCTACAAGAGCCTGTTGAAAATAATGTAAATGATTGTTGTACCACTAGGCAGAGTTCTGGAAAGGTAAATGCAGAAAGATTGCTTAGCATTTGGTAAAGCCTGGGGGGAGCAGAGGACACACAGCCAGGCCTTGAGGCTGGTTGTGATGATGACCCACATTAAAGCAGCTTCCAGGCAGGACTAGGTCCCCGTTTCATAAAGGGCTTTGTAACGAGGACTGACAGTCTTAGCCTCAAAGACTTACAGGGAAATTCAAAACAAATGGATAAACAGGTACTACACAACCAGATCTGCTGAAGTAAAGGAAACTACTTCTGTTCATTTTTGGTAGAAGATCAAAGCCTCAGCAGGTCCCCCTCTGTTTGCAGTGTCCTTTGTAGGCCTGTGTTTCCAGGGGTTCACAAGCTAGCACTAGAAGTTTGTGTGGGTTGAAACTTGCTATGCAAGATCTTTACCTGGGGGCCATTTGGTTTGATGTGTTTGACAAAATTTTAAGAGCTTCTAAGTTAACTGTGCCAAACAAATAGTTTCCTAGAGGCTGAGAAGGTTTTTGAAACTTCCTTCAGGGAAAATTCCCAGTTGGCAGAAAACCTATGAAAGCAAAAGCAACTCACAACATCGTAACCTACTGAAACACCTACTGCTCTCAGATTCATTTGTGGTCCTTTATTCTATATTATATACAACTATTCTAATATTAATATTGAGACTAACTGGTACAATGGGAACCTGTTGGGCTATCAGGGGTGACTAATGAAGGAGACCATCTCAGTATGGTCTGAAAGCTCCCCTTAGAAGCAAAAAGGGCCAACCAAAAATTCGAGACTGGGAAAGGCTTCAGCTATCTAAGCCTGCCTTAAAACCCACTCATCCAAAAGAAAACACCAGAGAAGGGAAGACTTATGCACAAAACATCAGCGTTTTACTGCTGATAGGCAGGGAGAAATGGAAGTGCCAGTGATTGGAAGTGAGGGAGACTCTTCCTTAAGGATAATAAAATAGGACTGCTGTTCTTTCTAGTTCCATGACCATGTACTGTAGGTGGTCACCACGGCTTGCACTGTGATCTGTTGGTATGGAACATCCATCATCTGGATGGATGTACTGCAGGCTTTCCAAAGGGTGTGACTGAGGTGTGGAATTCAGCTGAGCTCACACCTTCTGTCAGCTGCCAGAAGTGGGAGAGGCATCCTGGGACCTGTTCCCTCTAGTTACATTCCCTGGTCTTGACAAGTAAATGCATCCAGAATAGGAGAATGGGGGGTGGAGGAATTTGTGGAACCCATAGTTCCATCAGCCAAATGGAACAGTGAGAAGTGGTGTGTTAGGAACACTTTCCCCATGAGACCAGCAGCCTGGATGAGTAGCTAAGAAATGTATGGGAAAGGAGAACTAATCCTCTTCGAGAAGAACCTGTAATTTTCCCCAGGAGAGAAATAGCCCTGAGCTGGAAGGGCAGGTAAGAGCAGCACTGCCTCCAGCTCTGTCTGCACATGCTGTTTGTGCAGGAACACTGAGGCCAAACATCACCATAAGGTGCAGGACAGTGTGTGCTTATCTGAAGAGAGAATGGAGGAGATAACAGCATCTCTCACAGTGATTGGCTTCCAGAGAATATGGGATGCAGGTTATACCAATACCACGGGTATACCCCAGGTACAGACAGGCTGTGGGAGTTGTACCAGGATCAGTAGCTAAAATGAAAGTGTAGCATAAAATTAAGTTCTTGAAATGGAGATGCACAGGTTGGGGCTTTATCCTACTGTATGCTTAGAAGTTGTATTGATACGTGAGGCACAAGATTCCTGTTCCATCTTCCTTACAGGGTGCTTTGGTAAACATTAGTTTCTTTCAGGTTTATGTTGTCATGGGAAAGTTTTCTAGGTTCTCCTGTGGCAGTGTGGACTCTGTGTGCTATGAATTACACCTGGGAGCTGAGTGGATTAGAAAATTGGCTGCCCCTTCACAGAGCCAAAGGCATGCAGGAAAGTATTAATACTCTGAGTTTCTTCTTTCCTCTTTTTCTTTCCAAATTCATACATGTCCTCACTGGGGAACTGGCTGAGAACAGTCTGGCCCAGACCAGTGATTCCAGTAAGCACATGTAATGCCATTAGCACCTACCTGTGTGAAATCCCCCTCTCCCTCTTTGTGCAGAACACTTCTCCTGCACAGGGCCCATGGCTCCTGTTATGGTGTAGCAGCAGCAGCAGCAGCCACTCAGCACGGGCAATTGAAGTACTTCTCACCTGCCCAGCCTGCCTGAGTCTCCTAGGCTTGCCTGTGGGATATGAACTCGTGTCTGCAGCTCTCCTTGTCATTCACATGCTTCCTTGGGGCTTGCTTTGGTAGAAAAGTGCCTGAATCTGGTCTCAGGATTTGGAAAGGCAGCATGTCACTGGTGGTTACTAATAGCAATTACTGCAAATGAGGACATACACCTACATGACATCCAACAAAATAGGCTGAAGCAGATTAAAGATGAAAACAGCCATTTGACAAATAAATAACAGTCACTCCATCCTTTCCGTACATAACTGTGTCTGGCTGCTGCACTTCAGAGTACCTGCCTGATATTCTCCCTGTTTTGGTCATTTATATTTGGACATGGTTTTGAGAAGCCACAACTTATTTAGGCCCCCTTTTCTGTGAATGAGTAGTTAAAAATTGTTTCTTCCAATGTTCATTATTTTGCACTTGTCTATACTAGTAGGTAATGGAATTGTGTTACCGAAGTCTCACAGCTGGATATGACAGAACCAGATGTTCACACAATAGGCCAGACACAGCTGGTTCTCTGTAGCTGGCAAGGGATGTAGAACAAGTAAATGCAGAGACAGCAAGCCTGAAAAAAATCCAAGGTAATCAAGCTGAATATGCCTGGAGTTTTAGGCCATCTGGAAGATTGCCAGAAGGCTATTCTGATGTCTACACCTGCTGAATGGGAATGCTTTATGTGAACTCAGAGCTTGAAGTAATACTGTCTCTCTCCCTTTTTCAGCACTCCACTCCCTCCAGGCGCTGTTTCTTGCTTGATAAATTGTGCTCTACAGTTTAGGTTTGATTTTTTTTAAAAAAAACAAGAAACCAAACCTTAAACTTTCTGGCTATTGATAGCATAGAAGGAAAGTGGTGCAGCACTGGAGAACAGAAAGGGAGCGCAGTGTCACAGGCTGCCCCTTGGAGAGTTAAAGTCTACAGGCAGTGCAATCTAGATGTGTTGAGAGCCACTGGAAAGATTTTCTTTGTCCCATCCATAGTGAACTGGGAGAGAAGTTCCCACAAGCACTTTTACCTTCCGCTGTGTGCACACTCACCTTTCTGTGCTCAGCGAGACAGACTGATCCCACAACGCTCCATCTGGCTCAGCCCTGCTGGCTGCAGTCTCCTCCTCACAGTGAAGCAGCACCTGCCTTGCTGTCAGCATGAAAGCTCTTGGGACACCCATTTTACAAAAAGTTTTGGTGTTGATAGTGGTGGTGAACATGTACCTGTGGTGACGAACACTTGACTACGATGATTTCTCAGTGTCGAGGGAGGATTTTTGGATAAACAAGACCAAGTAGATCAGAGATAGAAGGACCACTATCTTAAAGTTACTGACAGGTTAGAGGTCTCTTTGAAGACACTGTTTCCCCAAGCCTCTGTGCCTCTGTAAGGAAATGAGAGCATCTCACACATGGGACACCACTTACCTTAAGGAGTGATGTCCACTGCTGCAATATTGAGCTCTTATAAACACACAAAAATCTGTCTTTTCTTGTAATTGGTTTTTACCAGTATTTTCCTGATCATTGTACTGATGCATTCAGTATAATTCTCTGAGAAACCTGGGCCTCTCACACTCTCCTCAGCAAGTAGTAACATGGATTTTGCCACGTCCCTACCTCAGCATGTGCTGAGCAGTAACCGTGCTGTAGCTGACATGCAGCATATGCAGCTGCACTGGCAATGATTGTGCCCACTGCTGTCAGAATCATTCCAGGTTCTCAGATGCAGAAAATGAGCATTTCTTATTTTTGTTCATGTATGTGATAGTTCTTCCAGTGTTATTACTGTTCTGTACCAGTTTTTGTGGGACTGGAGTCAGTTTTCTTCATAGTAGCTCATATGGTGCTGTCTTTTGCAGTTGAGATGAAAAGAGTGCTGATAACACACTGATGTTTTAGTTATTGCCAAACATTGCGTACACAGCATCACGACCTTTTCTGCCTCTCAGACTGCTCCTCCCCTGTGAGGAGGCTGTAGCTGAAGGAGAAGCTGAGAGGGAACACAGCTGACCCCAAATGACCAAAAGAGATGTTCCCCAATATGTGACATCCTGCTCTGCAATAAAAGCTGTGGGGAAGAAGGAAGAAGGGGGGACATTCAGAGAAATGGTGTTTGTGTTCCCAAGTCACTATTAGGTGTTCTAGAGCCCTGCTGTCCTGGGGATTGCAAGCACCTGCCTGCCCATGGGAAGTGGGGAATGAATTCCTTGTTTTGTTTTGCTTGCACACACAGTTTTTGCTTTACCTCTTAAACTATCATTATCTCAACACATGAGTTTTCACATTTTTGCTCTTCTGACTGTTTCCCCCACCTCACTGTGGCAAAGTGAGTAAGCTGCAGCATGGTACTGAGCCACCTACCAAGGCTGAACCATAACATGTCCCAAAGGCACGGTCCGTTCAGCTGGTTCTCTGTAAGTGCACCATAGTTCTCTCTCAATTTTCCTGCCTTTGCTGAAAGAAACAGTGGACTTCCTCAAGTTCTTATGGAACATCTGTTCCTCAACCTGACCCAGATAACTGATGTGTTATGCTATGATGCTTTGCCAGAAAGAAGTCACAGCTTTGCTTTGATTATCTGCTTGGTTTCTATTAACAGAGGTGAACTACAGAGAGTGCTCAAGCTGATACCTTGGAAGGACATGAGATTTTAAAACAAATAAAAGATCTACTGTGTGTTATAAGCAATAATCAATAATTAAAAGCCTTGTTAAAACATTGTTGAAGAGTACTTCAGAAGAAAAGTAGTTATACTGCATTTCATGCTTAATTCAATGTCAATTAGCTGATTGTTAACTTCCCTCCAGCTAAATCTTGTTCAGCACAGAGAAGAGAAATCAAAAGCATTCTAGCTTTAACAAGCCTAGTGTTTCAATCATTCATCTCTGCCCGCAGGCTCAAAATCAATGTCAACAGACGTTTCATTGCAATTTTATCCACCATTCCTGCATGTCACTGTTTTCTCGGCTGCCCTGATTGTCCCTGAAAACCGTCTGTGGGACTCAGAATTCATCTGGAGCAAAAAAGCAAACAGATCGCACTTACTCTTACCCAACCCCTGCAGAGTTCGCTTTCACAGAGATAACACGAGGGCTGCTGTCCGCCCGAGCTCCCTCAGCGGCTCCGTGCGCTCGGGAGCCGGGGAAGGGCCCCGGGGCCGGGCCGGGCCGTCAGCACCGCGGACAGCGCCGGGAGCGGCTCCGCCCGGCCCGGCCCCGACAGCCCTGCCCTGCTCACCCTGCCCTGCTCAGCCCTTCCCTCCTCAGCCCTTCCCTGCTCAGCCCTTCCCTGCTCAGCCCTTCCC
>VZTJ01006507.1:1136075-1157398 GCA_013397795.1 Orthonyx spaldingii
TATATAATTTTTTTTTTTTAGCCCATCAGCGTCTGAAGGGAAATTTTATGTGGTCTGCTGCCAAGAATGCAGAGTAACTTGTGTTTAAGGAGTTCTTACATAACATGCCACCCTATGACAATACCTGTCTGCAGAGCCTGGTGATGCCTTGAGAGCTGGTAGCTCTTCTCTTTTCAGTGGTAAATATCTGTCCCCTTACGGCCCAACATGAGAATAATCAGTATTCAAAGTGGCAGATGACCGTAGAGAAAGGTCAGTGATTTCAAACTGATTAATTTTCCCCCTCAGTCAGAAAACTTCTCACACTGATTATCATTATTACTTTTATTGTTATTATTATATGTACTGCCTCCATAAAGGACATCACTGTTTTCTGATGTTAAAGCAAAGTACAACAAACACACAGGTAGTGTGTATGGGGAGTCAAGAGCTCCAGGTCTACAGTGTATTTAAATAGAGTACTGTGCACCTCAATGGGGAAGCAATCATTAGGTAAAACTTCAAAAAGAGAACAAAACTGTCAGCAATGCCAGCTGGGTTGGGTGAGCCAACCACTCACAAAATTTTATTTGCAATAGAGATCTTAGTGCTAGGGATGGGAATGTGGGTTCTTGTCTTTGTGCCCAGTCAGACCTTCAGTAATGGCAGCTTCTCCAGTGCTTTGCACTCCCTAACACTTTAGTTTCATTGCTTGAAAATCCAATCTAAGCTTTCACTTAGATTTTGAAAAAAAAAAAAAAAGAAATTCTGTACTCAGGTGCCCAAGCATGAGGGTCATTTGAAGGCACAAAGTAATTAGTACATTGCACTGAACAGTACCCAGCATTTCAGTGAAATCTGGAAGACTTTTTCTGCTGCTGTGCCTCTGGAAATGAGCAGTAAGGATGACTATATAGAAAACATGAAAATATATGGAATCTCTATCACTGGAGGTCAGCAATATGTTTAAAAAAAATTGTCTGTTGTTTAAGAGCACCTCACTCCTCTCCCCTTCAGCCCTGGAAGCCCAGGTCTATAAAACTGAGACACATAAAAATTGAGCACTGAGTCTCAAGTGGAACACACAGGTTTGTGTGTATTAGGTCCAAGCTCAATGTTTATAGCAGGAAAATCAGGTTGCCAGTTTTCATATTTTAAAACTATTACTGCAGCATTTGGACAGTCCTGTGCGTCCCAGCTCCACACGTCCTCTCTTATATGAGAATCCCCATTCTCATTGAAAAAAAATAATAGTATTTCTAGTCCTCATGGTTTCAGAGGAAGGCCTAAAAGTGTGGCTGTCTACAGCCAAGAGGCTCATAAAGCAGAAGGTGACACATCACAGGTTTGTTTTCATTCCATTACTGCTAGGACAGGGAACTCCTGCGTTTTCATGCTTGAGGTTCCCAATGCAAGGAAAGGCAAAACAAAACAAAAAAACAACAACAAAAAAAAACACCACAAAAAGGAAACAAAAACGTCTGTTCTGAACTCCATTCCAACATTCAGGTCACCACCCTTCTTCTTTCTTCCCCACACCCAAGACCACACACTTGCACTTGCACCTCCAGGCGCACACGTCCGCCTGCCAGCGCAGCGGAGGTTACAATCTCATTGCACTTCTGGTTATCTTTCAAAGAAAAATGTCCTAAAAGAAACCCCAGGAGCCCAGAGGTGCAGCCCCACCCCCTGCCGTGGAGCATGACCACACTGGCAGCTCACAGGCTGTGGAGAGAAGGGTTTTCTTCTTGTTGGGAAAGTGGCCAAAGGGTGTTATAGGAAGCAGCTGCTTGGAGGCAAGTCATTGCTGTTAAAGCATTTGCTGCTCTGAGGGAATGAGAAGCATTGAGACAGACTGGGGCATCTCTAGCCAGTACAAGAATCACTGGGGAATTTCAGTTTTACTTCTCTGAATTTATTTTATGTTAACTGCAGGAGTGTTTCGTGAGACCCAGGCCTTTGTTGTATTATCAGCTTGAGAAATAGGAAAATGGGGATTCTTTCTTGAACACTGATGTCTTCATTCTGCAGCACTAGTAACATTATTTTAGTTTTTAAATCTCAGTGAATGTCTACTGGGCTGACCACTGTGTTGGTTTGTCTTAATGGGGGATAAATTGGCATTTCTAGAAACAGAGAATGGTATTGCTAAAGTGAATTTTGTCTGATGAGATTGCTGCCAGGGCAGTAATTTGGTGTATTATGACGTTAGTCCTGTGGAAAGGACAGTAGTGAAAGTAACTACTGAGCACGGACTGAACTAAAACCTAATAGCTTTCACCTTGAGGAGAACTTGCCTTGAAAACATTTTTTCTTTCAGAGGTGTATGCCAGCAGCAGAGAAGCCATCCCAGTGAAGCTTCCCAGAGAATGCAGTAATACATGCAGTAAAGAGATTTTGCTAGTGAAATACCCACTTGTGAACTGCTCATGGGTGTAAGAAAAATGGATCTGAGGTCTTGCCACCTGAGTTCCCTTCCTCTCCCTCAGTAGGTTATCAGCATGAAAACAGGAAATGAATTGGACACCATTAATAAAACATGAAGCCTTCGTGTTCAGGTTCTGTGCTCTGTCGTTCAAGTGTAGAAGACACTGTGTGAGAAGGAAACAGAGGAGTCACATCCACAACTGCATTTACTCTTTTTAACTGCACAGCAAACTTTGGCTTAGACTTGGAACTAAACCATTCTTTTCTTCCCCTGAATTTATTGAAAAGCTTTTAAGCCCTCATATAGAAAATCTGAGGGATTGTTACTGAGCTGTGAGTAGTCTTTCAGAACATAAAATGTTTTTCTAATAGATTTTATCAATAATTAGATATTGTCAATACTGAGGGTTTTTTATTCAGAAGTGTCTTTCACTGTGATGTAACATTTTAGACCTTGTTTTCCTGCATTTGCTTTTGCAGCTGTTGGCGTGGCACTGATTTTTTCACTGTGATAAATGTCCTTTTTTTGCCAGTTGCTTGTTTGTGATTTTAGCAACATCCCCAGCTATGTACCTTGCTCTCTTTTGGGGGCTCATTTTGCTAGAGGAAAATGTATGATTCACCCATCTCATAAAATTGTTGTTTTTCACCAAAGAACAAATTATTAACCTCAAAGAATAGAGGCCTATGGGAAGTAGACTGAAAGGCCCCTGCACAGCCAGTACCACCAGCACCACCACCTTTTCTGTCTGTACTTTAAAACCATCTCAGGAAAGCTTGTGGTCCCAGCAGCAATGCAGGGATGAGAGCTTGAAAACTTGTTAGGAAAAAGTCATGGGAACAAAAGTAGAAGACCCGGTTCAGCCAGACAAAGAAGCCTTCTGCAGCTGTAATAAAGGCTTGGTTTGCTCTATGGGGGAGTTTAATTGCAAAATACTTAGCATAGGTGAATCATAAGAAGCGTAACTATAGGAAGAGGTTAACCACAGTTATAGGAAAGATTCATCTGAGGCTACAATAAACAAGTTTCTTGGTGGGAAGGAACCAGAAGACTCTCCTCAGCTGTGGACAGGCCCACTCCCGAAACTCAGAGGTTGAGTTGTGAGTCCAAAGCAGGTCCTCCTGACTTCAGACAGTTCTTTTAGGAAGTAGCAAAGTACAAGGTCAGGTGGAAAGATAAGATATTTATTTCTAGTGGGAATTTTTATCAGACTGCTGTGGCTGGAACCACTAGTTCATCTCCCATGAGAGACAGTGCTTCTCATTAAGGCCTACCACAACTATAAGTGTGACCTTGAGATTATCAGAATTTCCACATTTTTGAACAAACTGACATATTCTCACTGATAAATAAATATGGGAGCACTGCTTCCTGAATGCTGTCAGGAAAAGGAGGCTCCAGGCTCAAATATTTTAGGCCAGGTCCAAATTCATTCAATTATTTCTGTGTAGTCTCCTTCAGAATAACCTGTTTGCCAGATGTGCCTCTTGCTTAATTCCTGAAATGCAGAAGTAACACCTCAAACTAGGGGATAAACCTGGACAGTGAAAAAACCCAGCATCAGCAAACTTAAAAATTCAGTGTTATAGTTCAACTCAATTATACATTTTTCTTTGCGTCCATCTACAAATTTGATGATAAGAAATTGGATTTGACTCATTACATAAAAAGGGACAGTCTGGTAAATGTACATTCTCAGCCAAAACCATTAGTTCACTAACAGAGTAGAATTATGTTTTCACTGAAATTTATGCTGCCATTTGGTTTTCTTGTTTTTGTTGTCTGGCTCCATCCATAACAAGTGCAGCCAAGCTCTAATTCTCAACTGTTTGAAGTTAGTCTCATGAGAGATAGGCCAGACAATTCAGTGAAAAATATTCAAAGCACCAGCAAGGTTATTCCTAATTGCACAAAAGGTTCTATAGGAACATTTTTATTTTAGCACATCATTTGTTACTCGGGGTTTGAGTCATACCATTTGTTTTTCTTCGTTGTTTCATCTGTTGTACCCAGGAACCGCCTTCTGTTTGCAGTTTGAGGTTGCTGTAAATAAAAATTGTAAACATCTGTGGACACTGAAGAATAATGCAGCTGAAGGCTGGCTGTCTGGGATGGGCTGAGTGGAAGTCTGAGTGAACACGATCAATCGAGTGGATGTGTTCATGGAGGGGTGCCTTGATATGATGGAGAGGATGTGAGACTGAGCATGATTTATGGAGAGCAATCAGTCCTGGAGCTCGAATAGGAGTCTCTTAACTTAGATTAAAACACAGCAGCACCTGGTGCTTGCCACAAATACGTTTTTCCCGGAAAAAGAGAGACTTATCCTTCTGGAGTGTTTTCTAAATAACACTTCTCTGTTCGTTTCAAAATGTTAGTATGTTAAATGTCCAAAGAATTCTTGCTGAAAATGATGCCTTGGTTACATGATCAGAGCCCACTCATTTTCCCAGCAGAGGCACTGAGAACCCAGGGCTGTTTGAAGCCACCAGCAATGAGTAACTAGGGTGGACTGGGATGGACAGCTGGGTCCTGCCAGAACTCTGAGCCAGGCCCTTTACTGAATCATTCATGGCAACTTCCCTGCTCAAACTGCATCTGACTTTTAGGTAAATATTTCCTGTTACTACGTTTTTAGCCCTCTGCCTGCAGGAATGTCTTACACCAGTCATTTTTAAAGGCCTTTTATTTTCCCCTTGCATCTAGCCTAAACTTTCCCTTCCCCAGCTCCACATCAGTGCTTCTCGTGCTTGTGTCTCCTGCCCCTCCCTCTCCTCATCCTCCTGCATATTCACATTAACTGCAAGGTAATTAGGGACTGATCCTGTCCTCTGAGCCTTTATTTCTCCAGACTGTGACTTAAATTCTACCCTCCTGCAGCAAACTCCATGAGATCTTCAGGACTGGTCCTTTTGGGGCTGCACTTGCTGTTGTATCTAGTTCTCAACACAAAGTTCTTTGATATTATAATGTTGTAATGGCAGGAGACCCTGGTTAAGCAAAACCAGAACCGGCTGTCCCTCCCTCCCTCGGGGGTTTCGGGTTATTAACAGGGCTTTGCTCAGCTGAGCTACAGGGATCCGTCAGGTCTCTGCCCACATTCCTGTCTTGCAGCTTCACAATTCTCATACTATTTTAAAAAGCAGGAACAAGGCAGCTTGTATGATCCCAGCAGATTCTCTGCCTGTCATGGCCACCAATCTTTTGAAGTTAGAGGCTCACAAAATCCTGCTGTCCATCTCTGCCCCCCAAGAAGAATGTGTCTGTGAACTAGATCCTCTGTGGGTTCAGTCTGCACCCTGCAAGGGGCTTGGCAATGCCAGCTGCCAGGGCAGGCACCCCCGATGATGAACCTGGACCCCTGCCTGCTCACCAGCCCCTGCTGCTCTGCCCCTTGGGAACTTTGCTCCTAGTTCCCTGTTTTCAGCTCATAATACAGCATTATATCAACTGTTTTATTGCAATAAAAATCAATTCTAGCAACTACAAAGTCATTGTCTCAGGTGAAACAGTCCTTTGGAATTGCTTGGCACAACCTACTTTTAAGAAGCCCCTGTTACACAGGTGTTTCACACTGTTTACTCCACTGTGGAATGTGGAACTGATACCAGCATGAATGGTTTGCATTCTCTTGCTTCTCCCTTTCCTGAGCATCCTCACAAGCAGCAAAGTTGCTTCATGTGCTCATTGAAAACCCTCCAAAGCTTGTGCTGGAGCATTCTCCATTCTAGGAATCTTACCAGACCTTCATTCCCATTCTGTGCTCTTCTTTTTGGTGTGTGCACTGCTCTTTAAGTCACTTCAGCCAAAGGTACCAGGTCTGTGCTACTTCTCAGCCCTGTAGCAGGGAATAGAAGTGGCATTGGAGCCAGAAAAACAGTTTGGTTCTTTAGAATCACATCTTGGTTTGGGATCTTTTCACTTGCCTCTGGCACTTTATGAGCCCTCCCCTGAGTTTTTCATCCTCTTTCAAGGTGCTGTTAAAAACCTCCTTTTCAGTTGGCTCAGCTTGTAGTCTGTGGTGGGTCTGCTGCACTGTGCACGGGTGTGTCCTGAGACTGGGACAAGCATCCCCTGGCACACGTGGCACACACGGCTGAGAGGCTGCTGGCCTGTGCTGTGCTGCAGCGCTGAGTGGATCTGGCAGCAGCATCTGAACGAGTGAAAGCTTCACGTCCCAGATGCCACCCGCCACACGCCTGCTCTGCTGGAGTTGTGCAGCACCAAGCCTTTGTGCCTGGCAGACTGGGTGGTGACGCTCAGGAGTACCTGAACTGGGTGCAGTCCAAGACTTCCACACCTGCAGCTGTAGCACAACCAAGGGAGCAAATCCAGGAGGCTGCATCTGCCTGCTCTGTACAGCCTGGCCTCGTATGCCAGGCTGGGGCTGGGGCCACAGCACAGCACGCAGCCAGCACCAGGGAGAGGGCTGGAATCTGTGCCTCAGGATTAGTCCACCACAGCCAAGCCTGCTCACATCCTACTCAGTGGCATCTGTGCCCAGGACCAGTCTGTGCTGAAGATGGTCTCTGCTGGGCGGCTCTTCCTGCTGGGCCTCAGCAGGGCCCCCAAGCCCTGGGCAGAGTCTGGAGTGGAGCAGTGATCACAGCTACTTAAAAAAAATCTCCTTGCCGAGTTTCTATGACATTGTTGCTTGTGTTTTGGTATACCATATCTAGGACAGTGGCCTGCCAGGCACTGGGCATAATTTCTGGTGTAAACTTGACATATCTGGAACTGAGAGTCAGACTTCAGCATCTTCCAGACAATCCTAGTGGCAGAAAGTATCTGAGGAATCCCGCAGACTCACACCCAATTTTCAAGGCCAGCATTTCTCCCAGCATACACAGCCCTGCCCAGGAGGCTAGCCAGGCTACATTATCTGGAGTTTGAATCTGGACATGAGGAGGCAGGTGCTGGGAAAAACAGGCAGGCACATGAGTAGTCAAAGGCAAGAGCAAGTGTTTCAGGTCTGCACACTCAGCACATTGTACCCCATCCAAACTGGGCTGGGGATGTTGAAGCAGGGAAACGGGGAACAATAAGGAGCGTTGCAGGGTTTCTGCCAGACTGAGCACAAGGCAGCACTAATGCTGTGTGAGATGGGAAAGGGAATTTCTAACAGTGACATTCAAAGATCAAGAGGAAGATTTATAGAGGGAAAAAGTCAAACATGTTGGGCTGAAATTCCTGAGGGCTGTGATGAGAGACCCTCAGTGGCAGGCCAAGGGGTCAGCATTCCACACCAGATGGGGTGTGCCTATGGGATGCTCAGCTGCAGCCAGTGCCTGGAGACCTGGAGTGGGACTGGCACCCTATGAAGCCTCTGTGCATGAGTGTTCATCTTCCAGACAGAGCCTCAGCAAAGAGAAAGTTGGTAGAATTTAAATGGAGGAGCTAAGGGCTGACCTGTGCTGGAAAGGGTTTCAGGCCATGGCCAGGAAACATCAGGTGCACAATAGGGGAGGTTGTTCCTGTGCTGGGAGGTGCTGCCAGCACAAATCTCTTAATAGTCTTTTAGTCTCATCAAGGCCTTAAAATCAATCAGAGGATTAACTAAGCAAATCTGGTTTTGTGCTACATGATCCAGCTTTGTGCAATTGGATCTAACATTGCTCAGGCTCTCCCTGGCAATGGGGCTTGCTCCTGTGCCACCCGCAGCTGCAGGGCTGTGGAGGGATGGCTGCAGCTGGCAGGGAGCAGGGAGAGCCCTGGCAGGGAGCAGGGGAAGCCCTGGCAGGAGCAGGGAGAGCCCTGGCCAGGGGCAGCTGGAGGAGTGGGGTCCCACCACTGATGTAAGATGCTCAGGAGCAGGGATGCCAGGGCACGGCAGCACAGCACGGCTTGTGCCAGCCCGACGCTTCCCTCCCACCAGGGTGTTCTCAACTCAGCGTTTCTCCCTGCAGAGGCTCTCAGAAGGTAACGTGAGCCACTGACCCCTTCTCATGAGCTACCAGCTTCGTCCAGCTTCTGTGACACTTTTTTCCCAGGAACAGGTAAACGTTGTGATCCCTTTTCTCTTACGGTGGTGGCTCTTTGGCTTCAGAGCTGAGCTGCAGACAGGGAACAGAGAGACCCTTCTCCTACCACGTGCACTGGTAAGCCTCATCCCCAGAGGACCATTTTTGAGTGGCCACCAGTGAGGGAAACAAGTCTCCCTTGACATTCTGGCTCCTGGCAGATCAATACTTTAATTCATTTGATGACAACAACAGTAATCCCCCCAGCTGACACCTGGCAGCATCTGTTTCCAGCCTGGTATAGGAGTGTTTGTGTAGCTTCTGACAAAGCAGTTTGCTTTCTCTCAAGCTGAAAGTTACTCCAGGTGACAACATGAGACCTCAGCCCCCTGACAGGGCCTGAATCCCCCAAACACACTGTGGCTGCACAGCCCTGGCAGATCTGATTGTGGTCACTGGACCTGCTAAGCAGTCATAACGGCAAAGTGACGTGAGGAATCGTGACATATCGCCTCCAGAACTCAGTAGTCTCAGTTTTCTGGCAAAATTTTCCTCTGCCCCTTTTTTTTTTTTCCAGACTCTTCCGCAATCTGTGGCCAGGTTGGTTCAGTCTTGGTGCAACATAACGCGAAGTGATGCCTGGCTGCCGGATTCTCCCGCTCCCTGTAACCGTGCTGACTCGTGAGCCTCACAGCTCTGGCCTGTCAGCCAGTGGGAGCTCGTCTATGCAAATTTGCTACAAGAAAATGAGGTCTATAAATAATGGACACCTTGGGCCTGCATGTCGGTACAAGGTAATCCATTGCCTTGCTTGAAATGTATCCGGCTATATTTCATGCTTCCATGTGAAAGTTACAAGGAATGAAAAGTACCCAGGACAAAATCCAACCTGTACTCGCCTTCTGACCTAAAAAAAAGAGGCAAAAAGTTCCTCAGCTCAAACTGGAACTGGTATGCCAGGAGACCAGTCCTTGGACTCTGTGCTGAGGGGGGCTGTGCTGAACACCCCTGCTGCTTCTGCCTCCTTCGCAGTGCCTGCCCACCTCCCTGCTGGTTTGTTCAGAAAGAGTATGAGAAAGCTTATTGACACCATTTGCCCAGAAAAGGGCTAGTTTAGATGCTAACAAAAACCAGACCATTCAGTTTTGTTGCCTTTAAATGTTTTCAAGTGGAATATATTTGCCCCACAGCAGTCTCGACCCCTGAGAGGCACTCCTCTCCTGACTGCTGCTTTGGGTGGCCCAGTAGTCTTGGCAACACAGGTCACAGAAATCCACTTAAATTGTTCAATTCTTTCTCTCTCCTAGTTGACAAAGAATATATATACATGGAAAATATTCAGAAATGTGCATCAAGGTTGTTGTGGGGTGTAGAACAGCATCCACAGGAGGCACAGCTCCACAGACTGCAATTCCTCAGCGTGAGAAGACGTGACTGCAGGACAAAATGTGAGCAGTCTCTGGAATTGTGAGCAGCAGGAAGAAGTCACCCAGAGGTGACTTGTTCACTGGCTCTGGTTCTTCAAACAGAAGGAGGTGGCTCTTTGCACATTGTGTCATTTATCTGCAGAAATCTTTGCTGCAGAATGTTGTGAATGCTGAAGGTTTACATAAATAGGAAAAAAAATAAACCGGACAAAGTTGTGGAAAGGTTAAAAAAGGCTAGTGGCTATTGAATAATAAATCTCACTTCTGTCATGGAAGATCTCTGCAAGATGTCAGGCCCTGGGACTATTCTGGAGAGGCATTAATCTGGGGTTTATGCTGTCCTGACAGTCCTCCCTACACCTCTGCTGCTGACCAGAGTATCTTTCCTCTGACCCCTATAGGCATTTGATGTTATGTTCCTGTGCCTCTCCCCATCCATGATTTCCACCCCAATTACCTTTTTCTAAAACTCACAGATTTAGTATTACAATTAAATTCTGCACTGAATATATTTTTAACTTTGAAAAGCATCTGGACAATTCTTTCTGAAAGCACCTTCTGGCTACCTGTAGAGCATTCTGAAAAGGAAGAGTCTTTAGATAGGCTGGCAAGTCATATAAATAGTAAATACATGGTTCTGAGAATTGAATTTTCCCTGGGAAGTCTGAATCTCTAGTTCTCTAATGGCTTGGTTATCAAATAGATGATTTATATCTTATTAGGTATTTCCATCCGTGGATGGAAAAATGTTCTATTGCATAACGTTCCTTATGCTCCTGCTTCATCTCTCACCATTGTTGGAAGTGCTTTTGGGCCCCCAGATCAGCCTATTTAAATAAGCAGCTCGGAGCCAGTAGTGGCACTTTGGGGTGCTCAGTCTGGTGGGTGTGCAGGGAGGGCTTTGGCAGGACCACCCAGCCCTGGCCACTGCCAGGATATCCCCAGGACAGCGTCCGCCAGCGCCTCTGCCCAAGCTCCTGCCTCTTCTGAGAATGGTTTTTTCCAAGCTTGGATACAAATGTCAGTTGCTTCTTTTTCAGCATGTGTTTCTTCACTTGTGGTCAAGCTTGACCAAAGGACAGAACCTGCGTTTCTTGCAGTTGCAGGGGGGTTTTGCAGTGCAGTTGCCCACGGATGTTCAACCTTGCAGGGGCCAGAGCAAAAGGACGGTATCTGCAAACCCAAGTGCATTCCCACATGCTTCCCATGTTCCCCCTTGTCCATCTGCATGTGGACTGCTCTGCTTCTGGAGGGTGAACTGGAAAACAGCACTGCCAATAGTGATCATTTGTTGAGAGAAATGCACATTGCTAAAGAACCCTGAGAATTTTAATTACTCACAAATACCACAGGATGCATTGCTTTGAGCAGTCACTGGGAATAGATTCTCCTTACATGTACAACAAAGAACCTGGAAACTGTATTCACAGGCAGGTAAAACAGGGAATATTTAAAGAGTAAACAAGGGAGACTGTTGACATGAGTGAAAAGAGGAGGTAAATACTCAGTGCCTGATTCCTAATCTCTAAACTGCCTCACTATAGCATTGTGAAAGCAAGGAGGAATAACCCTAATACCGCAGTTCCTTGCCATCAAGAAACTATGTATTAACAGAGTACTGCTAAGGTAATTAACCAAATCAGGCTTAGGCCAGGGCTGAAAGGGATTTCTTCCCCCAGGGATAAGCAGATGTCTCAATCCAATTATACAAGTTATTTAATCACAACCAGAGGTCGGGTATCTAATGAAAATGCTACGTAGTGTCAGGGGGAGCAGCTCTGAAGCAGTGCAAGCAAACGAGGTATACAGGCCTCCACAAGTGCAGTTTCTAATGCTCTACCTTCAAGTTACTGTATGTAACTTTAGGATCTCAGAATAGGGATTTTAAAGAAAAAAGACCACATTCTAGCAAAAGTCAGTTTCACTGCCTGGTATGGAAAGAAAATTCTTCTATTCATGTCCCTGGTGCTCCACCCACCCACAGTGCTGACACAGGAACAAACAGCTGTTTTGTCTGAGGCAGCTGATAGGTCTGTAGCACCGTTTTGTGAGCCTTGCCTCACCCAGATAAGAACTGTAACAGGTGTCTAAACCTGCCCACAGTCCAAGCTAGCCAACAGTTGTTAACAGTGCAGGCTCACAGGAAGGTGCTACCATGTTCTCAGGAACAGGCAGACCCCCTGAACCCACGACTGTGGGATTTACAGGTGTCTGAAAAGCAAGTGGAGCATCATTCCCATTAGCAATGCTGTGCTGCTCTCATCAGCACTGGTGACAATCACAGGCTGGGACACATCCAAGCTGTCAACTACAGCAAGCAGAAAGCAATTCTTCTGTGTTGCTGATAAGAATTTTGTTGAGAAGGTTGTAGGAAATGTTGACCCAAATAAGTGGGACTGGGAAGAAAAGAGTTCAGAACAGTAGTCAGAGTGAAGAGCTGACACATCATTGCACCATGACTGGAGAGAAAGACCGGATCCTGAGGGCCTGTTGACTGCAGTGGGAGTTTGATGGCCCACAGTACAGTTAAACAAAATACAAGAAATACAAGTTGTGGCACTGATCAGAGCTTAGATGAGACAGTCCTGTAACCAGTCTGAGAAGCATTGGGCTCACGCCAGTAAACTACTTGCAACACACAGGAACAAAGAGAAATTTGACTTTGAACTCTGCTGTCCTACATCCACAATCACAGAATCACAGGATAAGCTGAGTTGGAATGGACCCACAAGGATCATCGAGTCCAGCTCCTGGCCTGCACAGGACTGTCCCCAACAGTCACACCATGTGGCTGAGAGTGTTGTCCAAACACTTCTTGAATTCTGTCGGGTTTGGTACTGTAACCACTGCCCTGGGGAACCTGTGCCAGTGCCCAACCACCCTCTGGGTGAAGAACCTTTTCCTAATATCCAACCAAAACCTCCCCTGACACAACTTCAAGCCATTCTCTCAGGTCCTGTCACTGGTGATCAGAGAGAAGAGATCAGTGTCTGATCAGTGTCTGCCCCTCCTCCTCCCCTCACAAGAAAGTTGTAACTGTGAAGAGTCTCTCCTTAATCTCCTCTTCTCCAGCTGAACAGACCAAGTGGCTTCAGTTGCTCCTCACACAGCTTCTCCTCAAGGCCCTTCACCTTCTTCATTGCCCTCCTTTGGATACTTCTTAATAGCTGTACATTTTTCTTATATTGTGGTGAGCAAAACTGCACACAGACCAGTTGCATTTTCATATGCTGTATAAATAATATCATTCTTTCATCACCTTGTACCTATTCCACACCAAATACCCAAGCAATCTGCCCATGAATAAAAAACTACTCTGCTTGTGCAGAGTACAATGGCTTATGGCTTCAGAACCCAGGCAAAGACATGTCTGTAGTGTTCCACCAGGTGATGGCACTTAACTTGTTCTTGTAACCAAGCAGGAACCACTCCTGCCTCATCAGCTATGCGGTCCAGAGGGACACAGACAACCTACATTCAGTCCTCTGCCTTCTTTGAAGCTCAAATAGTCTATGGAAGGAAGACTGAGGAACAGTTCTTTTCTAAGATTTGCCCACTTGCCAGCTTTGTGGAGCTGTAACAGTCTCTGCTTGTGAAGATTTCTCTTCCAGAAGCAAAACTGTGAGTGTGATATCTGTCATTTCAGATGTGATGAGCCCTCTTTGAAAATTCAATTAACTAAAGTCGGGTCAGTTGGAAAGGTGAACAGCTCAGGGTTTGTCTTTACAGGGAGCAGCAGAATGGAAGTTTGAGATCAGGCAGGGGAGCAAAGTTTTGATAGTAACTACGGTGTATGGCCACCTGGTCCATTGTCACTGGAACCAGCAGAAGTCATTCTCTGAAGACAATGTATCTCCCTAAGGCAGGTGCTGACTGCAGAGAGGGGCTGCACTCAGAGGCACAGCCCTCTTGGCAGGGGTCATGCTTCAGGCTGAAAGCAAACATGGAATTAATGTCTCTTCCCATCCAAGTCTGTGGAGAGATTTTACAGGCGTCAGTGGCAACAGGATCAGAGTAGAATCTTAAGGCTCTTCCCCTGGAGCTTAGAGGAGTTTAATGGAATAAAGTCTAAGTTGTAATTAATTGGCTTCTATGTCTCCTACAGGAAAGAGTTAATGAAGGCAAAGCTTGTCTGGCCAAGGGGCTGGTGCAGCTCTTGTAGAGCTGTGACTCACAGATGGAACACCCTGCCAAAGCACTGAGCAGGCTCCTCATCCTCAGCTCCTCCTGTCCCAACAGCAGCAGCGTGAACCTGTCGAGCACCATGGCTGGAAAGTTTGTTCCTTTACAGCACCTGCTCTTCCCAGCCAGTTCAATGCTGTTTGTTTGCACAGGCAAACATTGTCTTCCGGGTAAGACCCTACAGATCCAGCTGTGTTCTCATGTTTCCATGGTGCTGATGCCCCATAAGTGCTCTCTATGGGACTGAAGAAAGTACAGGTTAGCAGAACTATTTAAATGTTTAAGGAAATGGCCAAAGGGAGGACAGAAACCTGTAGGTTGCTGAGAAGCAACACACGAAGAGAAGTTACTGGGTGAGTCGGTCAAAGAAGAGCCTCAGAACTGGCCAGGTTTGATATTTTCATCAGTGAGCTTAGCTCAAAAAGAGATGAAGAAATGGAATTTTTTGGTGGCATTGTTACAAAAAAGCACTTACTTAGTGAGATGCTGCCCCAGGCATTATCTTCTAGCCCAGTTGCTCACCACTTCCCTTTCTCTGAAGAGAATGGGACCAGTGAAGAGCCATCAGCAGCATCAGCTCTCTACAGCTGAATTCCAGGTCCCTGTTCCCAGTGTAAGAAGAGCCAGGTACGTGGGGTACTTGGTGTGCCAGGGTGCGGGCAGGGAGAAGCAGAGCAGTCTGAAGGCTGCTGCCTGATTCCTGTTCTCCAAAAGCACATAATCACCTGAGAAGCTAATTTTATTAAAAATTGATGCTCTCCTTCCTTCTGAACTCACCTTCTGTCTCAGTTATCACAAAAGGGCTGATGACAAGTCACCAAAAGTGCAAGAATTGACACAGTGACAGTGCAGGCAGAAGATAGGAAGGACTCTTGGTCTTGACAATGAGCTGAATTATACCACTTTAAATCCATACTAGCAAAGAATAAATATATGGATTAGCACCAATGTAGCAGATCAAAGCCTGAGGTGGAGAGTTTAAACGAGGCATAGTTTGTAATAACAACAAAATTACAGGGATTCATCCCTTCATCTCCCAATACTTGTACCTCAGCCTTGCCACAAAGGAAATTTATGCCTCCCTGTTTTTCTGTATCCGTACATTTCTCAAAACATCTCACTTTGGGAAACCAGCCTGGGAAGCGTGGCCTGTCAATGTGGACAGATCAGCTCTGGAACTGTGCATCGTTACAGTAATCAATGTGGAGTGGGGTGAATAAAGGAACACTCATGTCCTACACCAAATATGATTGGGTGGTGTGCAAATGAACCCTTCTCTGTCCAGTTCCCCTTCTGCAGGAATTGGTCTTTGCAGATTGCTGAGCTGGCTGCAGAGGGACGAGCACGAGGGAGTTCCTGAGTCTGACCAGATGCAGGTGTGATGGTTCCTGAGATCCTGTTACTGCACTCCAGTAAAATAACAGCAGCTTCTGCTCCATGTTTGAGTTGGTATTAGATTGACAAGATCAAGTGACACCACAACCGTAGACACCTTTATCTGCTGAATGCATAATCTTTCTTGCTGAACCCCCACCAAACTTACCCCCAGGTCTTATCTGCTCTAAACTGAGTATTTATTCATGTGGTTGCTTTATGTAAACTGCAAAGATCCTCATTAAATGGAAACCAAAAAGCTTCATTATTAAGGTGGAACTGAGCTGGGAACACACAGTGAAGTCACCAACCTTCTGTGTTACTTTGGGAAGAAACACTTAGTGCCTCAGGCAGCTGGTGCGGTCTGGTGCTAAGCCCTCCTGTTACCCCTGACCTCGCTCAGGGAATGAGTCTGGCTTTAAGGTGAAGATTTTTTTCTGGCCATTATGCAGAGAAAGGAGAGACTTCCCCAGGCTGAGGGGAGCAGAGCTCTCCAGGGGTGGTGGGCAGGGACACCAGCAGCAGCAGCAAAGGAGCATAGGGGACACTGGACCCTGCCCTACCCCAGCAAACCGGAAAAATCCCGTTTGGCTTTCGGAGAAGGGCTGGGCCACAAGGGAAGAGGCGTGGGCATGCAGCTGCACACCGACTGTCACTCCGGTTTCTGCCTGCAGCACCACCACAGCTGGATGACAATACAGGAGCTCTGGGCAAGGATGAGTTTTGTGCACACAAAATCCACAGCACTTGGATGCTGGCATTCACTGAGGGTAAATACCAGTATTCCTGTGGTTCTGTGTTCTCATTTATATTACAAATGCTACTCAAAGAGTTTGAAGCAAAAGACACACAGAGAATTCAGAAAGTACAGGCAGCAAAGGTATTTCTCTAAATCTGGAAATTAATTCTATTTTCCCATTCTTATTTTTGCCGAATCCAATATAAATTTTACCCAACCACCAGAATTGCAAAAGTCAGGCTTCACCAGACAAGACTCATAACATTTTGTTCCTAAACAATGGGTAGTTGCAAAGACAAGGTAAAACTGCAGAAGGTAAGAAATCAGTCTCCAAAATTCACACTTCTGAATAATCAGCTTTTCAGAAGCAGCTTGTTTTCCACAGTAAACAGGGTTTTTTTAATTCAAGCCCTTCAGCACTATTAACATGCTTGGTGCAGATCCATACACTGTCATACCTCTTATCTCAAGGACAGCACCTTGACAGCAAAATGCCGCATCCGCCACATGGGAATATCAGCAACTGTCCAGTCATCTTGAGTACGAATAAAGTGCACTCCCACCAGTTTCATGTCCAATCAGCTGCCTTCTAAAGCTGCTCCATACACCTCAAAACATGAGTAAGGCTGTTTGTTTCGTTATGGTACTTGCTGGGCATACAGGACGAACCAATATTGTATTTGTGAGGAAAGACCAGGAGAGCCAGGAGAGACACCATGCAGAGAGGCACTGCAGTGCCACGCACGTGCTCAAAGTCCTGCAGAGCCACTTGTAGAGACGGGCATGTGCATGTATTCGTGGCTGTGCACATGCACAAACCCTGCTGGAGGTGGAGTGGGCTGAGGAAAGCTGGTGGGTTATCCCTGCCTCCTCCTGCGTGTGATAATCCTGAAGGCTGTGGTGCGTGTTGGTGGATGTGTGTGTACATCTTTTCCCCTTTGTTTTGTTTATTACTTCTAATCCCCTTGGGCGTATCTCTGAGCTGAAGAACTTTAGAGCTGATATAGCTTTTTTAAGTGGGGATTATGTAAATGCATATTATGGGGCTTTCATAAATAGGGATTATTTGTCGACTACATTTGAGCGCTTCCTCTGGAGCCATTAAGATCTGTTGTGTAAACAGGAATTTAGTGACTGCCTAATCTAAATTTCATTGATTCAATAAAAGATCACAACAGCATTTTTTGCATTCATTTTGGTCTCACGAGAACATATTTCTGGACAATTTTCAAATAATTACAGGACTGTATATGACTCCAGCTAATCACAGCGAGCATATCTCGCACATTTGTATTAACTGTTCTCCGTGATTCCTTCTCTAGTTCTCTTCCTCTCTAGTTTCATGGCTAAATTCACTGTTGTCCCAGCCCCTAACTTGTTAAATGTCAGTCACCAAATTAAGAATTCTGCAAGTTTAGATGAACAAAGCAAAAATAAGATTTTGACAAAAGGTATAGCCACCCATAAAATTGTAAAAATTTCTTATCTGTGCTCCTAGATGTCCTAAGGTGATGTCCTAAGATGTCCTAGATTGAAAGACATTTAGGCAACATGCTAAAAATGCTGGGAAATGCTGCCTCTTCTCAGGGCAGTTTCACACTTACAGGCAGATTCTACTTGGAGAATTGACTCTTGGCCTCCGTTCAGCTGACAGGTAATGCTGGTGTCTTTCCTTGATGCAGAAATGGTGCAGAGCCCCTGCTCCAATGTTCAATCCAGCTGTTTCAACTGGTGGCTGAGATGGGCCCAGCCACGAGCAGCAGCTGTCCACTCGGCGCAGGAGGTGCAGTTGTGAGGCAGTTTCCCGGTGACCTGATGTCCTGACACAACACAGCTCCTCATCACAGACCATTCCCAAGCAATCCTGAGCCTCCCTGCTCCCTGGGCCTGGTCAGGGGAGCGGAGCAGGCGCTGCATTGGCAGCAGCTCCCTCGCTGTGCACAGCAGTCCCAGCTCTGCTCCCTCCGTGCCGAGCCTCCTCGTTATTTCAGTCCTCCCATCGCCCTCAGATCCAGCTGCATTAGGCAGGTTCTGATGCTGTCACAGTCACACAGAGAATGAATCATATCGAACATTGCCCATGGGGTTGTTTATTCCTTGAAGAGGGAATGGACTGCATGCCAATATCCCTGGCAAGGCTTAATGAAGGAACTAGCTTTTGCTGGGAAACCTGGATGCCCTCCTACAGGGATTTGCTGGCTGATATGGCTCTGAAAAGTTATGCAAAAATAAGAATACGTATAATAAAAATTGTTTTTTTAAAAAAATGAGAAGACACTTTCGACATAATGAAATCTTGGCAGGGTTTTTTCAAGCTGCACAACTCCTCAGTCCCAGACCTCAGTGGAGACAGGGATACCAGGAACACAAAAAGGCAGGTCTGACTCTTGAAGCTAGTGCTTATATAGGCATCTTAATCTTTCCTGTCCTCTTCACTTATGGTCAACACCCTCTCCTTTGCTTTTATCTCCTTTATGTTGTTTAATAAAAGAGAGAATTTTGACACTTGGCTCTCACTTCTGGAGTTGGGAATCACCGAGGGAGGAGTTAAATGGGAATTTCTCATCTTCCTCTGCTGTTTGCTGTTCCCAGACTTTAAATTCTACTTCTTTTAAGTAGAACAAGCCCAAAGCACAATCTGTGCACGATGCCTTGGTTTACAAAGATCATTTGATCAAACATAAACCAGCACTACAGTGTAAGCAGTCCGTGATGGGGACCTCAGTTATCACACACGATGTGTTTTCTCCTTTGGTAATTTCTGAAATATATAAAACAAATGAAAGTTTGAAATGCAATCCAGTCTTCAGCCTTTGGAAATGATTCATTCTATTAATGATTTACTGATTTATACACAGCTTATTTTGCATAAAGTTAGAGCTGGGCACATTTATTCATTGTGATTCCCTTAAAAATGGATATAAATATCAAAAGCAATTGGCTACCAAAAATTTGAATATTATAGCACTGCATCATGGAGAGTTGACATGAATATGAGTCTAGGTCGGACAAAATATACAGAAAATGCTTAACCAAGTATGATATTTTACAGCATGTCACTGAATCATTTGAAAGGCTTCTATTTGTTACAAACGTATGCAGTGTGTGCAAAGGATTCCTCGGGAAAATATGAAAGATAACGTTTTTCTCCTAATGAAATATGCTCCATGATCTATTGGAACCCATCTCTCCTACAAAGTCCAGCCTCTCTCTAGGGCTGCATACCTGAAAAGAGACACTGGGTTCAGTGAAAGAAACTAATGGCATGGAATTCCACAGCCAGAAAAGCACATATGCAGTCCCAAACTTGTCCCCAAGGACAGTGGATAGCTGAGACTGCCAACAGCAAGGTGTGTCGCTCCTGTAGCTGGTCTTTCCATGATTCAGCGAAACAAGGCCCAGCAGCTCCCCAGGCCCCTGGCGGGATGCTGAGCTCTCGCATGGACCAGCACCAATCCTGTGGCTGCAGGTTTGGCCCTTGGCTGCTGAAAGGCAGGAGCGGCTCCTGTGGGGCTGGGTGTTGCCACCCGCCCACTGCAAGCCTGGAGGAGGAGACGGACCTTTCAGCCCTGTGTGATCCCACCCAACCAGCTGCTCCAGGAGCTGGGTGAACCAGGACAGAGGTCAGCGTGCCAAATCAGAGTGATCACAAGGTGGTTGTGGGCAGCACTTTCGCCCTGTGGCACCCGGGGCTGGATGTGTCACAGCTCATACGAGGTGGGCAGCGCAGGCAGAGGTGGGCACTGCGCCACACGTGTGCTGATGTGGGGTGCTGCAGCAGCCCTGCTTGGTCCCCCCAGGCCCAGAAGCCTAAACTGGTTCTTCTGTCTGTTGGCTCCAACAGTCCCAGTGTGTAGGGCTGGAGGACCCAAGTCCAAACCAGTGTTTTGGTGCACTGAAATGAAAAAGTGCCTCCAACACAGAGGGAAGGGATAAGGCACACCTCACGAAAAGCCTCTCAGGAGGCTGCAGTTAATGTTCTCAACAGTGGCAAGCCACCCCGCCCAGCTGAGGAGAGTGCAGGGCATCTGTGTGCAGCCATTGACATGTTATACTCGTACACATATTGATCTGATGGTTCATTGTTCACCCAAGCCCTTGGCAAAGGTCACTGTCTCTGCTCCCATTTTACAAATGGAGCACAGAGACAAAGATTAATTTTTAGAAGTGATGAATGTTCCTGGTGCCCACTCTGATTCACTTTGGGCCTCAAGCCCCAGATGAAGTCTGGAGCTGGCTTAATTAAGACATCCCTTGCCCCTCTCCCAGCACTGCCAGACACGTCTGTTTCTTGTTGTCATTGTCTTTTCCCACAAATTCCTCCACCCTTCATCCTGTGCCAACCCTCAAACCGGCTCAGAGACTTGCCTCTGAGGCAGCATCCAAGACCCACATTTCCCATGACGCCCAAATAATCTCAGGTCCTCATTTTTTGGTGCTCAGTACTCTATCCTATGGAGTGTTTAGGAAGGAGGTCCCACCTTTCCAGGGTCCAAGCTTACCAAAAAGGTCAATCGGGACTTCTAACATCCCAAGTTGGTATTGATTACCACACCGTTCTGTGGCTAAGGACCAGCAGCCACCCCGCACACCAATCGCAGGAGCCAACGTTCCCCGCCTGCCTTGATGCTTTTTTCTTGGTCTTAGGAAATGAAAACCACACACAGTTAAAGGGTTGGGGGTTGTTTACTTTGGTGTTTTAACAGGATTCCATTCGATGCATCACTTTGCTAAGGTGGAACACGTCGTAATGAACTCTAATGCACCCTCCACCATAAATCATGCATACAATTTATAGACTTTACACATTAGCATATCTAACAAGGGGGCCCAATAAGGGGGCTTGGGTGGGTTAACCTCTAGTTTACAGAATATGTTCTACCAGGGAACCTTGGCTCTTCAAGACAGTAGAATATTTCGTTTCTTGGCTATGCAGCTTTTGGGGTGTTTTGGTCTCTTGGCTCTACAGGACTTTGGAACTATGCTATCAGACTTAAAGAATTACAAGTACGCCTGCTAACACTTGTGGATACACAGAACCGCGTAAAAGGTCTATAAAAGGAAAAAAAACCAACAATCACCTCGGCACCGGGCGCGCAGCAGCCGGGACCCGGCGGGCGGCGGGGCCGGCGCGGCTCGGCATGAATGAACCGCCCTCCGCCAATCAGCGCCCGCCCCGCCGCGGGCAGCGCCCGCCGCGCGCCCCTCGGCCAATCCCGTGCGCGGCGCCCGCC
>VZTJ01006507.1:1157876-1187895 GCA_013397795.1 Orthonyx spaldingii
GGGCGGCGCGCACCACCTGCCGCCCATGTCGCCGCCGTCGGGGCAGCCGCTGCTCTACGCGCAGCCCTACGCGGGCCTCAACGGGATGCTGGGGCCGCCGGCGCCGGCGCTGCACCACGGGCTGCGCGACCCGCTGGGCGCCGAGGAGGCGGGCGGCCACGAGCTGGCGGCCTCGCCGCCGCCGCTGGGGCCGCCCGAGCCGTCGGACGAGGACGCGCCCAGCTCCGACGACCTGGAGCAGTTCGCCAAGCAGTTCAAGCAGCGGCGGATCAAGCTGGGCTTCACGCAGGCCGACGTGGGGCTGGCGCTGGGCACCCTGTACGGGAACGTCTTCTCGCAGACCACCATCTGCCGGTTCGAGGCGCTGCAGCTGAGCTTCAAGAACATGTGCAAGCTGAAGCCGCTGCTCAACAAGTGGCTGGAGGAGACGGACTCCAGCACGGGCAGCCCCACCAACCTGGACAAGATCGCGGCGCAGGGCCGGAAGCGCAAGAAGCGCACGTCCATCGAGGTGGGCGTCAAGGGCGCCCTGGAGAACCACTTCCTCAAGTGCCCCAAGCCCTCGGCGCACGAGATCACCTCCCTGGCGGACTCCCTGCAGCTGGAGAAAGAGGTGGTGCGGGTCTGGTTCTGCAACCGGCGGCAGAAGGAGAAGCGGATGACGCCGGCGGGGGTCCCGCATCCCCCCATGGAGGACGTTTACGCACAGGCGGACACTTCGCCGCTGCACCACGCGCTGCCCGGCGCCGTGCAGTGACTGCCCGGCCCCCCGCGGCCCCGACGGCGGCGCAGCGGGCGCGGGCAGCGGGGGACGCGCTTTAATTTATTCTCAGACTGGCCCGGCCGCCCGCTCCGCGCCCCGCGCTCTATTTATTCGCCCGCCGGAGCCGCAGCGGCCGCCGCAGCAGTAGCCAAAGGTTTGCGATCTCTAATTTATTCCCTTCCTCGCGCGGCCGGGGGGCGGCGGCGCCCCCGGCTCGGCCCCTCCCGCTCTGCCCGGCCCGGCCCGCCCGGGGGGACGCTTCGAAACCATTTCCCGGCCCGTCTCTATTTATTTCTAACCGTGCGCGGAGCTCGCACCCTCCCGTTGGTGGGTTCAGTCCGGTCCATTCCCTTGGGTTTCGGTTTTTGTTTGTATCTCTATTGCAAAACCAATGTAGACTGCGAGGGTACGTTTCTATTTATGTTATAGTAAATATTTTATTACTTACATAAACCATTTACCCAGGAACCGGTCTCGTGTCGTCTTTGCGGGCTCAGCGCCCAGCCGGGAGCGGTGCGGCCGGGGCAGCGCGGCCGTCGGGGCCGGTGGCGGCGGCGGGGTCCCGCCGAGCCCCGGGGAGCGCCGGTCCCGGGAGGAGCGGCCCCGGTGTCCGCGGTGTCCGTCGGTTCGCACCCGCGGCGCTCGGCGGGGTTTGCCCGCCCGGGAAGTCGCCTTTGGCGAGCCGCTTCCCTGCGCTTGTGCCCTGCCGTGTCCCCGCACCTTCCGCAGGGTTTTACTGATCCCAACGTGGCTCTCCGCAGGCTGAGCAGCAAGCAGCCCGCGCCTAACTTTCCTCCCACGTCGCAGAGGTAATACATGCACACTGGTGTTGCTAAGTAGATTCTTCCTACTCAAACCACACTTTCGGGTTTTCTCATGTCACCGGCTTTCCTTTTCATGGTTTCACGCCCGACTATTTTGTGGTTGTGCCAAGAAGGGCTGAAAATACAGTTTTTGCATTCTCAGTTCTTGGAAGAATGATCCTGCATCTCTACTTTAAACCTTCTCTTGCAGCATCAAGAAAAGTCGCATGTGAGGATTGTTTGCCTTTGCAGGTCCTTGGATTCCTGAGGTGTTTTGTTGTTGGGAGAACTTTTGAAATATGTTCCCATACAGAGCTCTTGCACCGATTAAATACTTCATCGAAATCTGGTAGTAAAGGACCAAATTCTTTTTAGTTGGCAGAGAATTTACTCATGTTCGCAGACATCTGGCAATGGATAGTTTCCCCTCTTTACTCAGTACAAATTATGTGCTGTGAGAACAGAAGCTTTAAAAGGGATTTTCTAGCGAAAGTGCTGCATTGTGCATTGCAATTAATGTATAATTCTTTTTAATATATATAAAAATTTCTAACATACCAAATGTAACTTACTCTTGAAAATTTATACTTGAAAATTCTTGCCTTTGCTGCAGTTTGATTTTGTTGCATTTTGTGCCTTTGGTGGGGAATGTCTATTACTTGTCTAAGCAATGTCGCATTTACCATTGATAATGTTATAATTTATTGCATTTTCAATGTTTCTTATAATGTAGCTATTCTACATCAGCTAATACAAGACTATCAAGTTCTCATTCAAAATTCTAGTAAAATGATTTTTGAGATTTTAAAATAAAGTCACTTTGAGCAGTTATTTCATCAAATACTCTGTAAAGAAATGGTTCACTTTGTGATACAAACAAGCTAGTAAATGCTGTGGGTTAGGGTATTAATAACTTCCCTTGGCATGCAGAGCATAATAGGAAATATCACTTAAAGGGTTTAGTGTGCAGTGTGTATTCTGTCAGCTTTTGCTACAGGCTTAGCTTCCTTTTTTGTAATGAGTCTGGTTTTTATAGAAGAGCAGAGAATGGTGGGCTGTTGTAGAGATCCTGAATTCAAAAAGTTTTGCTGTTTTTACTGAATATTTACTAATTTCTAAATAGCTAAGCAGATGTAGCAGCTTAGATGATACACTCCAGCAAGAAAGTAACGTGGGATGATGATTCAAGGGTTTGATTCAATCTATCATGACAGCATTTAAATTAATTTCCAACTCTGAGAATCTGTCTTTAGCTGTTACTTCTTGTGTTCCCCACACATGAACCATTGTTTTTAGTGTTTGGTCAAGCTCTAACTGCAGGCTTTGCTTAAGAATTTCTGTGTGACAGCCAGGCTTTAAGGGAAGAAGAAACAAAACCAAAAATGAACAAAAGAGGGGTTTTTTTGTTTGCTTGTTTCTTAAAGAAAACAAACTCGTTTGCTTTGAATGTTTAATTGTGCTGATTTTCTATAGTAGGAGACATTTCAGTAACCTCTTCATTCTGAACTAACCTGGATGGCAATCAGGATTTATATTGATACTCAGGCGGGAAGGGTCAGTTTTCACATTGCGTTCTCCTAATGGATGAGATGTGCTGTGAGTGCTGGGGAGGGCGAGCACCCTTGGGTTGTTCGGTGTGTCACATTGGATAAGGCGCTGGCAGCCCCGCTGCATTAGCTCTTTCGTGCTGTTGAGCAGCAAAAATAAAATACTCTTTGTATATCTCATTTCTGCAGTGCCGCAGTGCTCAGCTGTTCTGAAAATCAAATGCCCCGAAGGTTTGCCTATCTTAGAATAACTTGTTAGTTTTCCTGGTCAGGGATTAAATAGCAGTTACGGGAGGGAGACTTTTTTTTTTTTTTTGGTGGTTGTTTCTCACTAAGGTGAAAGCATGACCTCGTGCTACTCCATCAGTAGTAAAGCAAGAGAAGGTGGGACTGTGGTGTTGGTACATTAAAGAAAAGCAGATGTACAAATACTTACTGAATAATGCTCAAACAAAGTAAAGAGTAAATATACAAAGTAGGAAGTGTAGATAAGGAATGGAAACACTGCCAGTGTGAGAGGGGTTTAGGTCTGTGCTGATGGGAAATCTGTTCTCTAACCCAGGAGGACTCTGCTGCTGAGCAATGCCTGGCCCCAGCAGATGCTTTTCAGAGCATTCAGGCTCTGGTTAGTCCCGTGGTGACACCGGGCCGTGCTCGTCGTGCTTGGGGCGGGTGTCATCCATCACCAGGGACTGGGGTGATCCGCTTGCCTTGCCCACAGCCCAGAGGAGCTGGTGACCCAGGGCTTACCTCTCAGACTGCTGAGGAGAGCTGAGGTAGTGACCAAGGGGTCTTTGGCCAGATGGGGAAGTTGGTACCAGGCAAATGCATCCCTGGTGTAGGCTCAGCCCTTCTCATGCTCGCAGAAGGGCATGAGCTGTGCTGTGCCCCCCTTGCCAGGGCAGAGAGCCTGCCTGTGTGCTCCAGGTACATGGGAGGGCAGCTGGGCTTCCCAAATGCTGTCATTTTATAAATCCTTATTGGTACTTTTGGGACATCGCTGTTTTCTGTAAGGCAGACAATATTCAGTAGGGTATCACTTTTCCCCTTTTATTTGTAAAAAAGGTGGACAGTTGCTGATCAGCTTTTTTGCATGCTTAGGAAAAGGTTGTGGTATTCCAGTATCCAACTTCTTCCAGATTTCTTGTTTTAGACTATTACTGCTGCCACTTGCAAGAGCAGGGAGTGCTTGCTGTATAACAACTGCAGAAGAGACTACAGCACAGCAGTTTGCCTGGCGAGGCACAGGCACTCGTAATTAGTAATGCCGTGTTCATCTTATGCTTTCCACTGCATCTGGTCTCTTCTGACTGCTGCCCAGCCAGAGCCGTGCCTGATCCCAGCACAGTGCCGAGATGCAACTGGCCCTTAATGAGCTAAGGCAGCAGCTGAAACACTATAATCTCTTTGCATGAAAATTCAGAGCATCAGTATTAACACCACAGTCTTGTTCCCAATTTTGCCCACTCCTGCTTGCTCTTTCCCCTAGAAGGAGAGATTTCAGTACCGTCAGGTTAAGCAAATCTTGTAATTCTGTGCTAATGTTGTTTGCATATATTTTAATTTTATGCTAATTCTACCGTTGATTGTTTGGAGCTGGATCAGCCCCAGGACAACTCAGAGTTTTCATTTCACAGGTACTGGAAGCAGACTTGGGTTCTGCCCCAGGGCGGAACTCCACAACTCTGGAATTACTTCTTAGCTGCCCCGTATTTTTCTTACAGTTGGGTTGTTTGAAATGAGCACATCGTGGCTGCTGACTCGGAGCTGGTGCTTGCCGGTTGTGGTGTGCTGAGGACGGGCGCTCGGTGGCTCCCATGAGGGCTCTGCCTGCTGCCAGCGGCTGCTGCCCTCGCCCTCTGCAGCAGATCAGCCCCAGCAGGGGCAGGAGCAAGCTGAAAGGGCGTGGGGGGGGGTTCTGGTTTTGTTTTAAAATGCTAAATGTCCATAGATGCCAGTGTTTGGTCTCGCTAAGATTAAAGGAGCTGCTCAGGGGGACCAAGGCCAATGTACCTTCCTGCAACAGGCAGCTCCAAAGAACGGGGCTTCTGCAGGCTTACACCAGCGAGCGCAATGCGGGCTCCGAGCAGCACCATCCCTGTTTTGCATGTGTGTGCCCATCTAGGACAGAGAAGAAGCTCGTTAAAGTCTCTCTTGGGAAGCCCCACTGCGCTTTGCCAGGGATTTGTGGGCATTCAGCATTGCTCCCACTCGGGATTTGCTGCGAGGGTAGGTGTGCACGCAGCTCGCGCCGGGGCGCAGCAGTAGAGACACGGCCAACTGCTCTTCTCAGGTGTTCTCCTCTGTCCCTGAAGGAAACTCTGCCCATGGAAGTTCCCCCCAGTTCCAGTTTGAACTAACACGACCCAGTGTCTGGGCCGTGCGTGGGGATTACAAGATTGCAAAGGCTGTGTTGAAGCATGTGAAGCTGCACACACGATATAATGTGCGTGTTAGATCAGACCTCATGAATATTTCATATTCCGTGATCCCACATTGTTTTTGGTGTTGGGCAAATTGAGTGTTATTTCTTGTAACCCTTGCAAAAGTGTTCTGGTTACATTGTTTCCCTGGCTCATACCCTGCTGAGAGCACTCCCTGCAACCAAGATCGCTTTTCATGCCAAACTTTAAAGACATTTCTTTATTTTCCTTTCTCCCATCTTTCTTCTGGAGCATTCTGCCTGATCAAGGCATTTGTGCAGCAGCACCAGCATCCAGGACCTGCTTCCTTGTGGACATTGGCTTCTCTCAGCTGCACAGGGGCAATCTCCTTTCCATCACTGTACCAGATTCTCTAGGGCCAAAACCCTTAGCAGTTAGCACAGCCACAGAACAGTATTTCCTCCAGAATGTTTCCAAGCTGGCTGTTTTGTCAGCATGTTTAAGGCAGGTGGATGGCTCACTGAAGCAGCTCAACTCTGTCTCAGGAGCTGCACCCCAAACAGCTGTGTCCTTCAAAGTAAATCAGTGAACAAGTGTACAAAAATCTTCTTGCAGGTATCACGTATATGCACAAGAGGTGTTGGATGCTCCATGGAAATGCTAACTGCAGTCAGGGATCAGTAGAAGGTATGAGAGGGCAAATGGACATCTTTACATTTTACTGTACTTTTTTGGATATGTTTGGTGTGAGGATTTTTTTGAGAAAATCTGTCCTGTGATTTTTATTACCTCAGCTCGCTCTGTATTAGTACTTCTCACTCCCACTAAAGGCTATGCAACTGAGATTATGCTAGATCATAAATTTGTAGCCAGACAAAACTCTAGGAAAGGAATTTACTCATTTGCATCTTTTGCAGTCATTTGCAGGATAAAGAGTCAAGCTATTGCATTAGATGTCTTTATGTTTTGGGATTTTTTTAAATATATAATTAGTTTTAAATTGGAGATGCTTTTTCAGTCATGTTTAAGACTCACCTGGTTACAGACAAACCAACAGAAGGACGAGCAATGAGGGAGCTGTAGTACATAAGGCTGATTATGAGATGTACTACAACGCAGGCTTTCCTCTAAAACGCCAGCAGAGCTCCTGGATTTTACTTCTAGATCCCCTGTTCATTTTCTTAAGGACTACGAGAAATGTTTAGGATGTTTTTTTTCCCCCCAGTGTTCTTACTTCTCATGAAGCTGTGTCATAAAATACGACCTTAAGTTGCAAGGGTTAATTTACATGGATTGCTGAGGCACCTCAGCAGAAAGAGCTGCAGCAGTGTGTGATGCTGTCTGTGCACACAGCGAGGGATGCAGAGGGATTTCTCAGTTGCTCTGGTAGGAAGAGCATTCCCGTGTGCTGGACTCAGTGGTGCGGTGCGGGCAGAGCTTGTGCTGCAGGGACCAAACATCGCCGTCCTGCTTCCCTCTCTCACTGGTATGGATGTGTTCCTGACCTCGGAAAAGTGCTTCTGACCCTGCTGCCCAGGGCTGTGGCGAGCAGGACAGGCTGCTTTGTGTGTTGAGGATAAGTGCTGTGGAAGGGCATCACCCACTGCTGGAACGCTCCCCGTCAGCCAGGAGCCGCGTGGAGCTCCAGCTCGTGCTGACAAGTGCAGCCGAGTGCCGTCTCTCCAGCTCCCGGCTGACTTGCAGCAGCACAGGGTTATTTTTACGCCCATGGCCTGTGGCATGTATCTGGCAGAGCTGTCTGGAGGAGCACTGATGTGCCGTGGTGTTGGGCATTGTCCCCTGTCCTCGTTCCTGCCAGGTGGCGGTCAGGGTGCAACTCTGAATTTCTCTTCTTCAGGACTAAGGTCCACGTCCCTTATGCCTTTGTGTCCTCGGCAGAGGTGGAAGTGCCAGGAGCTTGGGAATACTCGGTGTTCAGGACAGTTTTCATCGTATTTTTTCCCATGCCACGACATGGGCTCAGGTGTCAAAGCATTTGGGAGCAAAGGGATGAAAACGGTCACCAAACCTGACCCACACCTTGCTTCCCTCGTACCCACGGTGCTCCCCTCATTGAGTCCAGGTCTGTGCAGCAGGCTTGCAGGATGGGCCAAGTAGTGGGGCTCAGAGAGTGACTTGGACCTGACATCTAAAACCTGCCCCTGTCCCAGAGCACTGTGTGGTTCTCCACCTTCTGCCCACAGCAGGGGCTGGCTCTGGCCCTAGGAGGGCTCTCACCTCCCCAGCCCTGGCTGTGGGGAGCAACCTTGCAGGCTGGCCCAGCCTTGCTGGTGTTGGGGACAGGCACAGGTCAACATCATTAAGAGGGAGAGAATTGAATCAATATCTGGAGTGTTTGATATTCTGCCTAGTGGAACACTTGTTATGTCTTTAATTACTATTTCTAAAAGCACCATGGAATGGAAAGCAAAAGGCAGAAATAAATAGCAAGGGGTGATCAATTGGGCATGAAACCCTTGTTATTGATCACCTTTAACCTCTGCTTAAACTAATGACAGAGCTACCATTTAACTGTCCCCAGGCACAGAGCGCATCAATTGCACAAGTGCCACATAAATCATGGTGGGCTGCAGCGCGCTGTGAGCGGCCCCTGGGGCCAGCCTGCCCGCGGGGAGGGCAGGGTCCCCGGGGAGCTGCAGGGGGGCACTCCCGGGGGAGTGCTGCTGGAGCACCTGAGGTGTGCTCAGGTGAGCTGCTGCCCTGGCGTTTTGCACAAAAAGGCTCCCGAGAGCAAAGCGACATCACAGCTCTGAGGACAGCACAGGGCTGAAGAAATGACAGTATTGCCCCTCCACGCCTCTTTCCCCATGGAGCTAAAAGATGATTTATGCTGTTAAGGATCCCCTGGATGCCGCCTCCTAACCTCCACGTGCCGTGGCTGAGGCAGTGCTACTGAGGCTGGGTGAGTTTGCAGGAAGGACAGACAGGACTCAAGTAAAACAACGATCCTGTGTCAGCAAGTGTTTAAAGCAGCAGAGTTTGGGAAGGCAGTGACATAGGCACAGAACAAGTCACTCTTTTCCCATGTGTCTTCAACTGGCTTCCTGCCTTATCAGCTGTGCTGGAATTGCCTATTCTGCTTGTTACAGGGGTAAAAAAAGTAAAAATCAAGATGTGCAACGGGCAGCAGAGTGAAGTCAGCACAGCCTTGCAAGATAACAACAATAATATTCATTAACATTCAATCTACAAATTGACCCTTGAAACCCCAGCCTGGAGATTTGCCAGTTTTCAATACATGACAATATTGTCTAATACGTTTCCCGCACAACAGCATTTCCAAGACTGTGCTGGATCTGTGGCATCACAAAACCATCAGCTGTATGTCCTGCCACACACAGGGCAAGGGCTGTGCCTGCCTTTTGAGGGGAATGTTTGTTTATCTTTAAGACAGAATGCCTGCTCTGCAGATTCAGTTTCCCAAAGAATTAGGAGGTGATCTTTTTCTTGATGTTCCCTACTCTTCGTGTTAGTGAAAGCTTTTAGGGCAGCTTTCAAAAAGCTGTTTGCTTCCAGAGATGTTTAGGAAGCATTCACACTAAGCCCTGGGAAGGAAAAGGGTGGGGGGAGTCCCATTGAGCAGTGTGTCTGTGTGTTCATCCATCTTGGAACGTTCACAGGATCACTCCTGTCTCTGTGGGAACAAGGAGAAGATCCTGTCTCATCTGCTGTTAAATGGGCTGCATGATGCTGAGCACACATTCGGCCCATGCCTGGCATGGCTGCACACATCCCTGGAGGATTTTCTCAGGAAACCCTGGATTAATGCACATTTTGCCTTTGTCCTACCATTTGAAGGGTTTCTACTGAAATCTTAAAAATCATTTGGGTGTCCTCATCCATCAGCTACTGGAAACATTATTGATAATACAATCATTCCTTTTTTGGTCACTCTGTTTCACTTTTTTTTTTTTTTGTGCTGAAGATCCTGTAATTTGTCATTGCTGAAATGTTGAGAGATGATTTGAATCTGCCCAGGTGCAGCACGGGAACCTTGCAAAGGCAGCCCAGGGAGGAGAGGCCTCTTGCATCCCTCTACACCCACACTTACAGCCAGGGCTGTGCCTGCCCACAGCTGAGGGACAGACAGTCTGACACAGCCCTGGGGAGACTGAGCAGGCTTGACAGCTCAGGCTCTGCACTGGCCAGACCGGGGTTGTGGTCTGTACCAGGGGGTCCCCACTCTGGGGTGTCACCGGTTTGGGCCTCTGAAGCACCTTGTCCCCTCAGCTCTGGGTGCTTCACAGTGACCTGAATGATACGTGGTTCCCCTCACAGGTCTGCTGAGCCCAGGGACAGGGCTGCTGTGGGAGAAGCGTGAGCCAGCAGAGCTCCTGCTGCATTGCCCCCACAGCCTCCAGGGGTGGTGACTCCACTGCTGCACTGGGCAGCCTGGGCCAGGAGTGTATTGATGCAGGCTGTGCTGCTGCTCCTCCACGAAGCAATAAGCCATGGGTGCCATGAGCTTCAGGGTGGTAGCTGGCTTCCACTCTCTCGGGGCTTCTAAGGCCTGGGAATCTCAGAGCAGAGGGACAGTGAGTGCCATCACACAGAGCCTGCAGTGGGCCCTGCTCCTGCCGTGGAGGATTCATCTGGGTGCTGTGGTGGCCGTGGAGGCACCAGTGGCTGCAGTCCCTGCGCGGTGAGCGGCTGCTGGTCGGGCAGAGAGAGCGTTCAAGTGCACAATAAAATCTTCTTCCATGTCAGTCCAGAGGGGCAGAGCTCCCCACTGACAGCAGCTGCACTGAGAGCTTGGCATGGATTTGCATAGATGAAATGATTTCTCCTGCCATTCATTCAGTCTTTCTGTCTGCCAGCTTCCCTGCTCCTCTCTGGAATCCGAAGTCCACACAGGGAGCATTCAACGGGCCACGAGCTCTTTACTGAGCGTTGCTTTGCACAGATGTCCCCAAGCAATTCCATGAATTGTTGCTCTATAGTCACTAAGCTGTTTGGGAAAACATTTCAGATAACTGTCCTACGCATTGGGGTGACTGAATTAATGGCATTTGAATGGTCAAAAAGATAGTGTGAATTGGAAACAATGCTGTCCCTGTGGCAGGCGGCAGGAGAATTCCAGCTGGTATTTTCATTGTTAATGAGCAAACCCAGGGCGCTGTGTGGCCTCAGTACCTTGGAAGGGGCTGGAGAAATGCACAAACCAGCCTGTCACTTCCCCTTCTGGACTTTCCAAATGCCAGGGAAGGAATGCTTTCAAAATTGCCTTTCAGAACTCCACAAGTGACACTGTAGCCTGGCTGTGGGGAGGGGAGGAAAGGGGGGACAGTCATGGTAGTTGCCCCAGTGTGTGTTGCCAGAGAACTGTGATGTACACCGAGTTCAGGGCCTCCCCCACCCTTGGGTGGCAAGGCAGCACCTCTGCCTGAGGATGCCCACAGAGGTGAGAGCAAACACATTGTGCATCCCATGCAGTGGCAGGGAATGCTCCCAGAGGTGCTTGGCAGTCAGGAGAGCTTTGCTGCATCTGGGCTTGGCAGAGCACAGCCATCCTAACCATACATCATCCAGAGGAATGGGCACTTGGCTAGCACATTAGAATAATACATCATTAGAGCGCTGTTGCTATGGTGATGTATTAGGGCAATACATCATTAGATACCTTCCATTGATGATGTATTACTCCAAACACGGTTCCTGCCAGCACCAGCACAAGGGCCACAGGGGAAGTCTTGTCTTTTTGCAGAAACTCTACCCTTTCCCTAAAGAAAAAATCTCATGGTAGTGGCTTCACTGAGGAGACACAGGGCAGGGGCTGGCCCCTCTCTCCTGAGCCTCTTTACTGTGTGACTTGCTCCATGCTGAGCCTCATGCTGTTTTCTGGGGACCCAGGACCTGCATTTTAGTGCTTGTGGGCAAAAGGATCTGCCAGTGCTGCTGGGCAGAGGCACAGCCTGAGCTAGAGGGTCTGAGGCACTTGTGGGTGCACCCTGCAGTGCTGCTGGAGGGCTGGCAGTGCCTGCTGGGACCCTCCCGTGAGGGGGCTGCTCTGGGCTTCTGCTCCCCGTGTCCTTCACGCTGTGCCCTCATGCAGGGACAGGATCACTGAGGAAACTCATCCTCTCCTGTTCCCGGGCAGCCAAACATGCTGGTGTCATGTGCTGGTGCCCAGACCCGTGGCAGAGGAGACAGATGGACCCAAATGGAGCCCAGGGCAAGAAGGGTGAGTGCTGCTGCTCACCTACCCACGAGCCGCATTGTGTGCTGTCAGCTGGGCTCAGTTCCCTTGGGATCACTTCTCCCTTGCTCTTCCCCCCAGCCCTGGGGGACCCTGGCCCTAGCCTGGAATGAAACCAAAAAGTTGAGCTCAGGAGAAGTTCCAGCCAGCTGGGTCCTCAGCATCCCTGGGCTCTTTGTAGGGCTGCACTCTTTTCAGCTCAGCGGGCTAAATAAATTGCTTCAGAGAGCAGATTGGGAAAGCAGGTTTCTTCCACCGCAAAGTATGCTGTGTGCATCAGATATAATTTGATTTTAATTAGTGGACAAGAAAGCAGCATAGTAATAAACTATGCACTGCTTTTTGTAGGGATGCCAGTCTTGAATTCCTGGAAAACGCCATCAAATCAGAAAGACTAGTGCCAGGTGAGCCAAGGCTGAGCATGTCTGGGCAGTGGTGTTGTAAACAGAGTCCCAGGAGAGATCCCTGACCCCTGTGATATCCCATGGTCAGGATCACAGCAGAAAAGCAGTTTGTGGAACTCATGCTGTTATTTGGTGTGGAGATGCCCCAGCAGCCTCAGAGAGTGTTGTTTACCAGCTGCTTCCAGGGGCTTTTCAGCTGAGTCCCCTGCCTGCTCTCAGCTCAGGCATGGGCAAAGGTGCAGCTGCCCATTGCTTCCCTCCCTGTCATTTTCTTGCAGCTGGAAGGACCTCAGTGCCTGTCCCACTTCCCTCATGGCAGACAGCTGTGACAGGGCTGCTCCTGGATCTTCCCATCTCTAGCACTGCTTGGGGGATGCAGGTTCACGAGCAGCCCTGGATGCAGCTGCTCACACACAGAAGCTTCTGTTTGGGCAGCAGGTCTTCTGGGCTCCGTTCCCAGCAGTGTGGGCTCGTGGTTAGACCACTTAAGAGCCAGGCTGCCCCCACATCGCCCTGCAGATGCACACTTCCTTCCCCTGAAATCTCTGTGGGAGCAGAGTCTGCCCACTGAGGGCAGAAGGGCAAGAATAAGAGGTTGGTTGTGCAGACTCAAAGTGTGATAAATAATATCCCCTGGAACTGCCCTGCTGCTGGTTCCTGATCATCATAACGATGTGTGAGACACTTTAGGAGAGCAAGCCTGTGTCTGCCCTTGATGCCAATGCTTTTAAGGGTTCAGCATGCTGCCCTGCTCCCAGGCACCATCTGCAGTACTCTAAGCCAAGGCTGCTTTTAGCTTCTCAATCAATTGGATTCAATTAAGTGATAACGTGAGCCTATGGGTAGAGCAGTGATTGCTTATCCCTGTATCAGCAAATTATCCCCAGGTAGTGCAGAGGGGTTTGTGTGCCCTGGGCAGGAGTTGGGGTGTGAGGTCCTGGTGGACCCTCTGCTATTGGGGCTCCTGGGAGACGGGACCCACAGCAGGAGCCAAGGCAGGGCTGCTCAGCACTGCTGTCCCTGACAGGAGCAGCCCCCGGGAGGCAAGGGATGGTTATTTAAAGCATTGTTTGCACTCTGTCCTCAGTGCAACGTTCCCACCAGGAGACTCAGCTAGCACCCACCCTGATACATCTGGAAGCAAGTATTTTAGGCAGGCTGTGGGCATCTTAGAGAAGCAGAGCTGCCTCTGTCGCTCTCCCCCTGCTCTACGGCCATGGGGTGTGCGGGGCACCACAGCTCTCTGAGGCCAGACCTGGCTGTGAGGGATGTCAGACATCAATAAACATCACTGTCAAAAAGGACAGGAAAAGGTTATTTATGAGAAAACAGGCCAAAAAGTAGGATTGCAGCAGCGGTGACATGTGCTGCGGCCACGCTGCCAGGGCTGCACCCTGTGGTGGCTCAGAGGGGTCAGAGCCACTCGCATCCCCACGCCACTGATTACCATGGCCCAGCTCAGCAGCCCCACGCTGTGCCTGTGGCCAGCCTGGTGTCACCAGCCGTGACAGCAGCCCAATATTTCTCTCACTTCCCCGGGTGCAATTAAGAATCTGTAGGAGTGACGGACTCCTCAGAGCAAGCCAGGCTTGGAGGGGGCTGAGACTTCGGACCAAGCGCGGATGCCCTGTGGTGTTCCCCTGACTGCTGAGCTCTCGGGCTTGAGGAGCTGCTGTCTCTGTGCAGAGACAGGGGCTCTTCATCTGCTGGGGCTGCAGGAAACTGTGTGCCTGTGAGTGTGCTTCTGTGTGACACGGTGGGGATCTGAGAACAATGTTTTACAAAGCAAAACCAGACAAGGTTATGAATTTTCAAGATAACACCAACAAGGGCACTGAGCTGCTGTTGAATTGTTGATCGTTTTGTGGTGACTGCAGTAAAGACATCTGTGTGCCATGTTCACCCGTGGCCTTGTGTACCTGCTCTGCCTGCACAGGTGATGCACAGGTGGTGCTGGGGCTGTGTGCGGGGCTGGGGCTGGGCAGAGCTGGGCTCAGCCTGGCAGGCGGTGGAGCAGGAAGCCGCAGTGCCACAGACCTGGGCTTGGGAGCAGCGCCAGGGACAGGCACAGGACATGGTTGTACTCCTGATGCCAGGGCTGTTCCCAGAGGAGCACTAAGGCCTCAGGGATGCCCTCAGCACATCCCTGGCGCAGCTGGGAAGTTTTGCATCCTTCAAACCTGTCCTGATGCCGCAGTTCAAGGTACAGCCCCAGTGCTGTACCCTCCCTCTCCCCATCGCCTACCTCTGATTAGAGCCCTTAGAACAAGCCTGCTAATGCCTTTCCCAAGCTCTCGCCCCCACACTTTTGCCATATAAATCACTATAATTAAAGAGTTTGGAAAATGCTTTGGGAGCCCAGACAAGCATCCCCACATGCTACACACCCAGCTTGGCAAGCCCGACTTCCTGCTGCACCCACCCTGCTGCCCCGGGCGCTGCATCCCTTCCCTCCCAAAACACCCAGCAGGACAGAAGAGAGGACCGTTCCCAGGCTGTGCTTGCCCCAGGCTGCAAACCTGCCTTCGGCTCAGCACCTGGCCAAGGCAGTGCACCGAGCAACCTCCCAGACCGAGAGGGGCCAGAGAGATGGGACAGGACCCCTGGCACCACAAGCAAAGCCTGGGCAAGGCTGTCCGTGAGGGGAGACAAGGGTGCAGGAGGTGCTGGGGGAGTAGCTGCTGTTCACACCTCTCTGTCATCAGCCCAGAGAACCAGCACTCTTCGCTGACTGCTGGAACCTGGGTGCAGAGAAACCTGTTGAGAAAGCCCCTTCGAGAGAGCGTGGAGGGCATGGCACACTCCAGCAGCAGTGGCCCTTCTGCTAATCCCAGGGGAAAGAGCCCACAGGCCTGTCCATGGCCCTTTCTCACCAACGCAGAGGAGGCAGTGGAGGTAAGCCCTGGTGGAGCAGGCAGGGCTGGTGGGGCCCAGGCAGGAGGACAGGGCTGCTCTGGGGACTGGCAGAGCCTGCTGGGATGGTCTGAGCACCATGATGTGGTCCCAGCTTTCCCCTCCAGCACAGCTCCGCGGGGCAGGAGCAGGTCCCATCCTGCCCTAAACCAAGGCATGAGGAACCCAAGAGGTTTTGGCCTGTCTTTTCAACTTGGAGCAGAACAGCCCTTCAGGAGCTGGTGCAAGCCACCACCTGGGGGAAAAAAAGCCGTTTTTCAAGCCATGGGCAGCAACATCCATGAAACATTAATTTTTAGCAGTGAACCCCTGGAGTGAAGATCAAAGCAACTGCATGAAGAGGCAAAGGGAAGGAATGGAATGGCAGGTGAGGAGACAGACCTGCCTGAACGGGAGTGGCACAGGCAGGCAGCAGCTCTCAGGAGCCCTGCGGACGTGGCCAAGCAGGCGCAGTGACCCAGGCAGAGCAGCTCCTGACAGGGGCTGAGCCTCTTGGGACACTGGTGTCCACGCTCAGTGTGACACCTCATCTTGCTCTCCCTGGAGCCACCACCACCTGGTGGCCTGGTCCCCTCCTGGCCTTCCTCCAGTGACTCCCCGGGACCACTTTTGATGGTGTCCCCAGGCCCCTCATCCCTGCTCTTGAGCTCCACGGTTCTCTGCCTAGCCTCCTCCAGTGTCCCTGCCTGTTTGTCCCCCTCTCTGCCACTGTGCTCAGCTGGCACCAGCTGTGCCCTGTGCCAGGAATATTTGAGTCACCCAGACTTTCCTGTTCCATTCCCAAGAGCCCTGCTGCTCCCTGGTGCCAGCACTGCTGGCCCTGCCACAGTAGCCCAGATGCCAACCTGCAGCAAGGCACCTTCCCACCCAGCACACCGGCCACCGCAGCTGTTTGAGGGTGGGGAGCTGAACACCCCAGGTTCTCCCCAGGGTTCAGCTCCAGAGCTGGGTCCCAGTTCCACTCCAGCCCTGTGCTGACTGGCAGGAGCTGAGGGCTGTGCTGCAGGCAGCACCTTCTGGCAAGGGGCTGCTGTCCCAGGGGTGTGGTGCCAGATCATCGCCCCAGCCCCTGCCCACCTGCACCAGGATGGCCGTGCAGGGCCATTGCTGCATCCCCTGCTCCTTGACTCTCTCCCTCTACTTTCCCAGTTACCCAACAAGGCCGAGATCCACACGCAAGGATCTGCAACTCTCCTTGAACAGTTCCCATTGTGGGGATTTCACAGGCTGGCAGAGCCTGTGACCACGGGAAGGTCTGTTGTTTGCTGCCACTCATCTTCCTCAGCAGGGAGGGTTTAGCAGCCCTGCTCTCCGTGCAGACAGAGCTCAGTCCTGCTCTCGGCTCCTGCTCAGCATGTATTTTTTACCTTTTAATGAAAGCAACTGAACTGCCTGAAGTTGCCTCTCAACTCTTCTCTGGGGCTTGGATTGCCAAGAAATGATTGACGCGTTTAATCGAGGCAGTGGGTGCAGAGGAATTTGGCAGGAGCCCAGGTTCATGATACACAAAGGATACTGCCGTTCCTGCTTAGGTTTTCTGAGCCCCTGCTCTCCCAGAACACACTGTGAGGGGGGTGCTGCACTCTGGCTGAACAGCTGTGAGCTCAGGAGCCCTGGGAACAGGCGAGGGGCTGAGTCATGGGGCTGGGGGGAAGTGTCTGGGGCAAGGAGAGCTGTGTAGGGGCTGCAATGCATAGCCCTGAGTGCAGGCTGGAGAAGCCGAGACACTCTCGGTGCCTTTTTGGTTTTTCCACTGCTTTGAGCTGTACGGGGTTTGTCCCCACACTGGGGATGAACCTCTACAGCAGGTACTTGCCTGGTTTTGCATGTACACGCTCGTGTGTGAACCTGCATGTGAAAGGGGTTTTTTTTCTTACATTTCCTGGAGAGAAACCCCCCTGCCATGCATGGACTAGTTTGGGAGCAGCCCACACAGATTGCATTTAGCACACATACCTGTGCATGCGTGCTCCTAACCGCTCACGTGCACACGTATGAGCTCACCTGCACCTGCGGGTGCTCACCCTGCTCCCTGCCCCACACCTGAGCACTGGCTTATGCCATGGGACACCCACACCCGAGACAGGTGTCAGTCGAAACAAACCCATCACTTGGCACTAAGTAACAGTTGCTGCAGCCTCCCCTTCACACAGGATCACTGTATCAGCCAACTCCAAGGTTTAGACCAGTAGTCTGAAGGCTTTTGTCTCTGCAGCCTTCTGGGAGGTACCAGAGAGTGACCCTTGGCCATTTCCTAAGCTCAGGAGCGGGGCTAGGAACAAAGGAACAAAGCCTCCTGTCAGTCCCTGACCACAGGGTCTGACCTCGGCTTAGCATTGCCCATTGAAAGGCACCGTGAAACCACCACTAAAATTACTAATACCTCTCCCTTGTGTGTTTTCAGAGGGGTACCCACGCCAGATATCTCTAGAGAGTGATTTCCAGGAGCAGACTAGATAAGGGGTTTCTTGTCTATTCAGTGTGTACATTGTTCATCCCCTGGAGGTTCCCTTCTCCTGCAGATATAAAGGGCAATTTGTAGAGCTTACAAAGGCTTATTAAAATATCATTGTGAAAGGGTGACAGAAGCACCTAAACAGAAAAGAATAGAAAATATTTGTCTCATTAACCAGAGACTTAAAAGTCTTGTTTCCTCTTCCTTGTGTCTTCTTCCCATAGGTGGGAAACAGTCATTTATTATCATGTGTGGAGAGCAAAGCCTCACTCCTTGGAGGATGTGCTGATTTCTGCGAAGCCTCTGCACCTGGCTCGTGCTCTGGGGCGGGCGGGCTGAGAGCAAGCACGCCTGGTGCTCAGAGGCCTGGCACATTCTTTCAAATAACACCAAAAGAGCAGCATTATCCGACAGCAGCACAGCCTGAGCCCCGTTTGTGTGGCCACAGCCAGTGTGGGCTGGAACACAGCGCCGGCTATTAGCATGTAATGAACACAACAATTACTCTGTAAGGGGGAGAAAGGGCTAGGGCCAGGCTGAGTTTTAAGAATAAAGGCTTGTTTGGAAGAATTATTCGCTGGGTCCCTGCTGTAGGTGGACGGCAGCAGATTAGAAGGAAACATTATCTCTCAGGGCAAGTTCAGAAGGACAAATGAAGCCAAACTGGCACGGGTTGAGAGTCTCAATACATTATTCTCTTTGCTCTACAAATCTGTGAGAACAAAGTGCTCAGTGTAAATGCTCACCAGGGCCTTTTTTACCCCTGTAGGACCACAAAAGTTCAGCATGAGATGAAGGGACACGTGTTGGCTATTAGTCCGCTACAAAGAGCATTTGAGTTTAGAATTTAGAGTCTCATAAAAACATTATTGTCTGTATCCCAGGACATTTGTTTGTCAGGGCAACATGGACTGAAAAAATGTGCCCCTCTCACAGCTGTGTGCCTCACCAGCCTCGCCATGGGGCTGCCTCAGGCCAGCCCCCCAGCCTGGCATCACCCTGAGGACAGCCCCTGAGGCTCAGCCTCAACACCAGTCCTGACATCTCTGCAGGTGAAGGAGGATTGTTGCCCTAAAGAACACCTGGCCTGACGTGTTTTGTTGCAGCAGGAGATTGTGCCTTGCTCAGGAGCCTCTCCCCCAACAGGCAGTACTGCACAGGTGCCCTGAAACCTCCATCGACATTTTGGCTCTGCTCTGCTCACGTGTGTCTGTAGTTCATATGTTCCCCAGGTCTGAGGCAAGGAAGAAGTTTATGTCCCAGTGAAAATGCCGAGGATCATGGAGTTGTTGTCTTCCTCTTCCCCAGAGATCACAGTTTGGCTCTCGGGAACACTGAGGCATCTTTCCCCTCAGCACTTCTCTGCCGTCAGGAGCCCTCCTTCCTGAGGCTGCTGTGGCTCAGCCTCCTCAGGACTGACATAGCAAAACCCAGCTGGAGCTGCTGGACTTGGTCTTGGCTCTCTGAGTGAAGTGCAGTGCATGGCAGCACAGGGACGATCAGAACACAGGATCTGACAGTCCCTCCTGGACTTGCAGACTGGAATAAACAAAATTATGGACAGGCATTCACGAGTACATCTCTGACACTTCTGGGTTGTAAGCTGCTTGCTGCCTTCTTGGTTTAGAACGATTTTGACAAAAAGCATCCATATGATTTTGATATACTTAAGCCCATGGCCAGGCTTTATAAGATGCTTGGCAATCTATGGGACAGTTTTTAGAAGCATTTTGTTTTGCATTTGGATTGTCTTCCAGCTACCAAGATGATCAGCTTTGGGCTTAGTCAGTAGTGGGAGGAAGGTTCCAAGGACTTTTGCAGTAGGAGATGTAGGACTCGGCAGGGCCAGCCCGGGTCTGTGGCTGCCCCGGGACACTGCCAGGAGCTGTGGGCAGGCAGCGAGCGTGGCTCAGCACAATCTCCATCTTCCCCAGATCTGTTTGTCCTCCCAGCCCTCAAAGGCAGCCGGCACACACTGCCTCCTCCAACTGCACAAGGAGCATGTGCTTTTAAAAGGCTAAAATAAAGGTGGAATATATTATCTATTCACAAAGTCATTGTAAATATTGAAGAGCCCATGAGGGGAAATGTCTCTGATGATGTCTTTTCAGGAGTGTGGGAGAAAAATCCATGCAAAGGCACTACTGAGGGGTATGGCCAAAAGGCAAGCAGTGCTTTGAACTTGTTCAAAGCCACAGGGTCAGCAGTCTTCCTGGGACTGCAGCGAGAAGCAGCTACCCATCTCTCCTCAGAGTCAGCTGAAAGGTCACCTCAGCAAATCCACAATTTAAATAAAAGATAGGAAGTCCCAGAGAGAGCTATTTGAAAATAAAAGGCATCAAAGGTGAGATAGAGGCATCTATGTGAGTGGCAGAGGTCCTGAAGAGCTTTGGCTCAGTAACAGAGTGTCTGTGCAGTGCAGGGAGAGGACAGGTACCCCACGTGCTTCTCAGGGGTGCACCTGCAAGCACCTGTCACAGCAGGGATGGAAAGGGAGCCTCCATCCCCCTGTCTCCACCCCCTCCAGCCCCCTCTGCTGCACAGAGCAGCCTGGGCCTTGGGAGTCCCTCCTGCCCTGTCCCACCAGTACACCTGGGCTGGAGAACCGTGTCCCTGCTGCCACAGCACGCGTCATGGCCGGGCACGAAGAGGCATCTCTGGAGAGGTCAAGACCAAGGAGAGGGTTGTGGCTTTGGAGGACTCATCTCCTGTGCTCCTGAGATGTCCCAGGCAAGGACAGGAGATCATTAAAATCTCTGAGGAGATGCTTTGATTGGAAAGGCAAGCAAAGCAAAGCAGTCCGTGGTGTTATGTAATGCAGCTCTGTTGAAACAGTGCAGGAAAGTTGCCTTGTGCCAATAAATCAGGCGGCCATGGAGGAGCAGATGTGAATCACACCTTGCTTCATATGCCCTGCAGTGTTTTCACTTATTGTTCCAATTTTAAAGATTAATGGCACTCAGAGATGAGTATTATCTACGCTTCCATTTCATACTCATTATCAGAAGAGCTTTTTTCAGCATAATTAGCATGGATCAAATTTTCCAAGTGTCTCGGCAGACTTGCTGCTGTTCCTTGGCTGCTAAGAGTGCCTGGGACATCCTGCTGCTGCTGCTGGGTGCACTGGACCCCTGACTCCACATAGCACGAGGTAGCCTTTACACATGTAGAGAGAAGGGGCACTGCTGTGATGACAGCTGCTGCAGCCCAGAAATGGGGGTTCCCTGACCTGGGCTGCCAGGAACCCCCATGTTCTGACACAGCTGGTGGGGGTTGAGGGGCTGGCAGCCTCTCTGTCACTAAACAGGCAGGCAGGAGGTTCTGGCTGCAGTGGGTGAGCCAGGGGCAGGCGCTGGTACTCACCAGCCCAGGCAGCAGCAGCCCTGAAGCCCCGGTGCTGGGGCACTGCCCATCTCTGCTCCAGGCTGCTTTATGTTGTCTGGGTGCCCAGCAGATCAGGGCATGAAGTATTTGACACCTGGAGGAGTAAGGGAGGTGGGTTACCTGCACCAGGAGCCCAGCCTGGCTGTGGGGCAGGAGGTCTGGGAGAGAGTGAAGGTGGCGTGGGAGGGCTGGAGGAAGCAGTGGCTGGGGGAGGGAAACTTGCTGGCATCTTCCAGGGTTTATCTGGGACTGCCACACATGTGTGGGGCTGGTGCACGCTGTCCGTGCTGCGTCCCCCGCAGGGCGAGCCGCGGGTGCTGTGCCTGCGGGAGGAGGGGTTGGCAGGGTGTGGGGGAGATCACGGAGGAGCAAGTAGGGTGTGGGTGCTGGCGTGGGCCTGCCAGTGGTCTGGGAAAGGCCAGGGAGCACAGTGCAGAGCTCCCTGCGACACCCAATCAATCCGTGATCGTTTCTATCATGAAGATAAACTGGCCATTGTTGCCAAAAATAAATGTTAGTGTTCCAAATCCACACTTCAATAGCACCAGCTCATTAGAGATGCATATCATTTGGCTCCAGTCCCACACCTTCTAGCTCGTTATAAATATGCAGTTGCTGCTGGCTCTACCCCAATCATCTCTGCAATCAGAGCTTTTAATTAGGTTAATTAAATTGTATCAAACCTCGCAGGGACGCAGTTCACTGATGCTGATGAGGCAGCCAAAACAGACCTTAACTCTAGCTCTAATGAAGGCCCTGCTGCAGCTAATAACAATGCATACTAAATTAGTGCTTCCCTAGAAAGGTGCACCAGGGCTTGTGTTTCAGCAAATGATGATCTATATGCACTAATTCACTATAGCGGTCTTTAGGTCTGCCAAGCCAGGGACATCCTGGGAATAGGCTCTCACTAAATAATGGTCTCCTGCCTGCTTGAAGCAATGCTGCTCACCTGGGTTCTCTCAAGGCACTAACGGCATCAGGTACAGAACTGTGAGACAACAAAGCAAATATTTGCTGCTTTCACCTTGCCCAGCCCTGGGTCCACTCTTGATGCCTGGCATCACCCAACAGAAGCAGCAGCAGGTATTTATTTATTTATTGGGAACCTTCTGTAATGGAATTTGGAGAGGAACATTTTGTTTGGAGGGAAATGGGTGGCTGTGTCTAAGTGTGGCAGCATGAGCAGGGGCAGTACCCTGAGCCCAGGCTCTTCCCAGACATTAGCAGCCCCGTGTTGCTCCTAATCAGGTGGAGAAAGTTCCAGGTGGCCAAGGAGCTGTGGAACAGAGAGGTTCAGGGCAGCCATGCTGAGCAGCAATTAGTCATTCCTGATTTACATTCTGCTCTTTCAACTCCCTGCTGCGAAGCTGCTCAGGCTTGAGTGGAGGAACTTCACCACCCTTTTCTCCTTGGTGCCCTTGGGCAAAACACCTCAGCTGAACCTGGCTGTAGGGCCCCAGAGAACAGCAGGGCCAGGGCAGCCAGTCCTGCAGCTGGAGACACCTGCGAGCCTGTGCCCAGTCCCCAGTGCCCCTGGTGCCTCTGGAATGGCAGCATCTGGAGGGTGAGCAGTGGGATGATCCAGAGGGCTCGTGGAGAGCAGACAGTAACGCGCAGGGCAGCACCTGTGAGCAGTGGGATGGGTAAGATCAAGCCTCCCTGCTCTCCTCTGTTGAAAGAGCACAGCCTGGGGGGCCTCCAGAGGCTCTGGGGGTCCCTCTGGTTGCCACAGCACATGGCCACTGATAGAGACCCTGCAGTGGCTGTCCTGGGTGGGGTCCAGAGCCTCCCCAGGCAAGTCAGCTTCTGTTGCCATGCCCCAGGGACCCTGCTGTGGTCTCCAGTCAGGTTCAGGTTTGGAAAATAGGACCTACAGCAAAGCAGCTGAGAAGCCTAAGGGCTGGTGGTGGTTCTCCTGCTAGTAAAATATATTGTTGCAGCTGCCTAGAGATAATCCTGCAAGTGTAGCCTGCTGTTAACTTTTATAGACAGTCATTATCAATTGAGTTCTTCAGGACCTGAAGAAGGAATTACATGAAATTGTTATACGGCACAATATTATTGAGTCACCAAAAACATGAGCTGTGAATCTGTGGGGTATTTTGATATCTGTGTCTTTCATGCTGCAGGGAATCTCCTTGCTAAAGAACCTGTTGGTTCAGCTTTTAATGCTGTAATTATCACAAACAAAAAATAGCTGTGGGCATTTTCTCGCTGTCCTTCCCCATGAGGGACCAGCTAGAGGATGGCAGATCCCACCCATGTCTCACTTTAAATCCTGTGCTGTGGCCAAGTGGGCTGGGTTTTTGATTCAGTTATAAGGTATTGGCTCTTTCCAGACCCTTGCAGAAATATTTTCGTGCTTTAGGATGAGGATACCAAGCTAAAGGCTTTGGGAGTCAAAGAGCAACATCTTTGAGAAGGTGTGGATTTTTTTCCTGGATGCCACTGGGTGCTCTGCAGGGCAGCAGGGGTGAGTCAACCCTGTCTGCTAAGGCAGAAGTTCAGAGATCAGCACCCTCCAAATCCTTCACCGTTGCGGGCAGGAATAGATGAAAACTGTTTGTGCACAAGAGCTGCCACCTCCTTTTAGTCTGTTGTGGCCACAAGATGATAAACCACTCCACAGGCTATGGGATTTGTACTCAGGCGTTGGAGGCCAGGGCTCAGCAAGAAGCCTGCTCAATGTGACCAGCACAGAAGTAACAGTGCTCTGGTTTCCCTTTGTTAAGACTTTCACGGATTCCCAAGGAAAAATAAGTCAGAACAGGCACACGTTTGGTCCCCAGACCCCACGTTGTGATCACAAGACCGTGTAGCTGGCTGGTACCTCAGCTCCCAGGTGCCAGTGGATACCACTGCCCCCAGGACAGGCAGCGTGGACCTCAAGCAGTGACTGCTCAAAGGTGGTCTCACAGCTGCCTGCTGCATCCCATAAAATCTCACTCCATACTGAGAAGAGACGCTTTTCTTCCAGGGAATAGGTCACTTGTGCCATTCCAGCGCTTGCTCCGCAGTCAGACAGAGGGGGACATGGCAAATGCTGGGCCTGGCCAGGCTGTTGCTTTTCCATTCCTGCCACAGGATTCCTTGAGGGTCTCCCAGCAGAATCGCTGCTTTTCTTCCTCTTCCTTTTCAGTAACGCTCTTGATGTGGATAAAATCAATCAAGGGCAAGGATTAAATATTTATCTATTTAAATCTCAGTCTAAAAGCGATTTCCCTTCGCAGCCAGCGGCCGTTGTGCGGGGACCCCGAGAAAGGCCCCGAACAGCCGGGGCGGGACCGGGGACACGGCCCGGGGACAGACAGACACGGCCCGAGGACAGACAGACACGGCCCCGCCGCGCGGCGCTGCCGCCCCCTGCCGGCCGCGCCCGGAACTGCGCTGTGCCGCCGCCACGGGAACAGGGCGAACCGAGCCGAACTGAACCGAGCCGAGCCGAACTGAACCGAGCCGAACTGAGCCAAGCTGAACAGAATCGAGCCGAGCAGAACCGAACTCAGCCGAGCAGAACCGAGCCAAACCGAGCTGTGCTGAATGGAAGTGAACGGAACTGAGCCGAGCAGAACTGAGCCAAACTGAACCGAGCCAAACTGAACCGAGCCGTTCTCACGCGGGGCTTGGCTCTCCCCCCCGCTCCCCGGTGGTTCACAGCCGTTACAGAACCCACAGACTCCGAGCTCTGCAGCCCCCCGGATGCTCCCCTGAAAACTTCACCCCACATCTTTGCAACGGCAGGAACGGCGTCTGAAGCTGCATTTCAGCACACAAAAACATCGCGTTTCATCACCGAGATGCTGGGAAAGCTCCAGAGTACGTAGGGCCTGAGAAGAGCATCTTTTTTTTCTCACCCCCTTGCAGACCATGTGCTTATTGCTGGCAGGCAGGGACGATGGAGAGAGATAAGGAAAGGAATGTTCACACGAGGCTTCTCTGAACGTGCCTGGGCCGCTCCAGGACACTCGGGAGGTGTCTGCACATCCCCCATCCCTGGCAATGCAATCGGTCCAAGGAAAACCCAGAAGACAAAACTCTTGTCCCACACTCGGCTGCTGCATTGTCTCTCCCTACACAGAATTTTGGCACTGCCTCAGTCTGAACTGAAGCAACTCTGGAGGAAAAGCACACAACGGAACAGTGCAAATAGGAAAATGAGAGGGATTGGGGGATGTTGGGGAAACGACTAGAGAGTAATGCACCTTTAACCTGCTTGAAAAGACAGCTGAAAAAGCTGATCTCCACTCTCATGGGTTTGGACAGGTCCTGCTCAGCCCCAGAGCTGACAACCCCCGAATTTCTTCCCTGTCTCTGGGCTGTGCTCAACCCACCTCCCTAGCACTCCACTACGACCTTGACTGCTCACAGATTGTTTATGGTGCATCTTACCAGGACATTCAGGCAAATCTCACGCCTTCCCACTGTAAATATCAAGAGAACAAACTCTGATTTATTAATCAATTAATTAGATGAAACACACTGATGGCCACCACAGGCCCACAGTAATTTGTTTGAACGAAGTGCTGAGCTGCAGTCAAAAGCAGGCTGACACCAGCCCTCCTCCAAGGGAGATGTCTCCTCCTTTCTGAGCAAAGACTGTAACAATTATCCAGTTAAATGGCTAACGTTTCCGCTGAAACTTGAATTTGTAAATAGCTGGGCCAGTTGTTGTTTCTTTCTTCACCTTTACTTTATGAGTCTTGTCCTGGAAAAAAGAACAAATACAAATATTTGCTGCCATGCAAGAAGGAGAAAAACCCCCCCATCCACACCCACATAAATCAGAGCCCCTGTCTGGGTCTGACCATGAAAGAAAAATGGTCACTTTGCACTGTTTAGGTGAGGATTATAATTTTATCTGCTCTTTTCCCCTTTAGACTGTCAGGAACAATCTGGTTTGCTCACAGGCACCAGAAAGAAGTAATTTCTGTGGTCATTTGGATTTTTAAGACCTTCTCATAACTTACAGAAATGGTTTCCTGTTTCTGACCTAGCCACACTATTTTGGAGGAGACTTGTGAGCACCATTTCACAGCTGAGTCTTTGTCTTTGCTGACAAGGTGAGACTTGGACTAGCAGATATAATTTACTGGAATGCTTCATCTCCTTGCTTTTTCCATACTAGAAGAGGATTACTTATCTTTAGGAGTTATTTGGAGTGTCACTATAAAACCAGAATGAAGAAAGAAACAAATACAACATCTACAACACATACAATACCAGCCCTAATGACCTTAACAGAACAGACTTGGTCAACCAGAACCAAATTCCTCACCAGAAGATCTTTCCGTGTCTGGATTTTCTGTGTGATGACAAACATGGCCTTCTCTCTCTCGATGCGCTGCCTCAGGAGGTCATACTGGTTCTTTCTCTGCTGGGCTAATTTCTGAAAACAAAAAAAAAAGCTGTTTTAAGACAGAGATGAACAAGACACTATGGTCTAAATCATCTGAATTTCAATGTTGAGTGCAAGAGAACATTTAACTCCCTAAAGAAAACCCACTTTACCCAGAGGAGGGGGAAAAAAAAAAGGACAGACCAGAGACCAATTCCTGAAGTGCTCAGAGCCTGCAGAGGCCTCTCAAAATGCAACTTGTTGGGTCAAGTTTGCCTAATGAGAATGGATAGCTTTCCCAGCACAGAAACACTATTACTGCAGGTGTGATTTAAGTAATTAAAATCAAGAGAACAGATCCCAACATGCTTAAAATATGACTCAGACATTTAGAAGAAAACTAGTCAGTCTACAACTCGTCCAACTGCTTTCCTGACAAGTCAAACTGAGACAGCTGGCAGGAGGAAAGGGACCACAGGGTGTTTATTATCTGAGATCTGAGTCAGAAAAAACAGGTTACAAATTTACCAGTCGGCAATTTTAAGACAACTATTTTTACCTTACACTCAACTGACTCATACTCAGAGGACTCTCCAACAGATCTGAATTCCCAAGCAGAGCCTACAGCTGTGAAGCCAAGTGTAGCTACTTCTAGGACAAAAGAGTTGTGATACTGCAACATCAGAATCAAAGCTGATTGCATAAACAATTCATGCTAAAGAACCACAAAACAATTTAAATGAGGAAAGCCAGGAAGTTAGACTATAGCTTAAATGGCTTTAAGAAGGAAAGGGAGGAGACAAATCTCAAGCCACTTTGGGTTCAGAACCAAACTGAAAAATACTGTAAGATCAGGAACACTGCAAGAGAGATGTCTGTGTTGGAACAAGCTTCTTCCTATATACCTAATTCAGGGGTGCAAGGGGTTTTGGGGAAGTGTGAGAGGAGACTTAACAGTGGATGCTGAAAAAAAATTACACTTGGAACCGCAGCAGTCTAATGAAAAGACAGTCCCATAGGTATATATTGCTTTATAGAGGAGAAATATCTCAGTTTTGCAGGGACACTGCCTAATCAGATCCACACCACTCTTTTCTGCCCTGTACATCACAACGTATGGTGGTCCACCCACGGTGATCTGGGATGCACTGAAAGAGTACTCCGTGTTAGTCCAGGAGAAGATGTGACTGCAGGCTCCAGACACTTGGTGATTAAGTGACACCTACTACTGCCTTGTGTCACCAATAAAAGTTTGAAGAAAACTATTTTGTTCACCTCCATAATGGTGCAATTAATCCTTTTTAGTGCTTGTCATACAAAAGACATAAAACATGAAGAACTCTGTAAGACAAACAGCAGCAGTACCTTTAAGTGGACAGGATCAGTAGGTCCCTTCACTGTCTCTCTCTGCAGCGTTGCAATGGTTGGTCGGTTGTACACTCTATCTACCAGCTCAGGAACGGTGTCCAGGTGAGTGGCAATATCAAACTCCTGAACTATACATTAAAAAAAATTAAGAATAAACTCCCATGGACTCCTTTAACAAGCAAACCTTCCAAACATGTTGCTACGGCCACCAACAGGAGGCCCAGCAACACGCTGTCTCAGCTAGTAACCAAAAGGGACTTCCAGAACACCTGAATCGTTATTCCTGAAAAAAAAGAAAGTCTGTCTTTCCTGAGTTTCTTTCAGGGCAGTGCACACTAAGAGGGGACAGAACGGGTTCCAGCCTCACCTTCCCGCTCCGTGTCCACGAAGAAGAGGTGCCGGCCCGCGCCGCTCCCCGCCGCGTCCAGCAGGTGGAGCTCTGCCTTCAGCCGCTCGATTTTCTGCGGAAAGCCCAAGTTTGGCCAAATTCGGAGCCAGCAAAATCAAGCCTCCCCCGAGGACATTTCTGTCTGTTCCCCGGGGTTACAAACAGCTGAACTCCTTCATCTAGTCTATATCTGTGACATGTCTTCACAGCCTTTCCAGACAGAGGGTCGCAGTGATTCCTGTTACCCAGGCAAAGCGTACACATCCACCTGCAAAACTGAGTGCTCTGTATGGCAAAGGGGAATGACTGCCACGGAACCACCAGAAAACATGAAGAAAAGTTCAAAGCTGGCTTTGATTTTTTTATCTGCAGTGATAATTTGAGTCTGCTTTGTGAATCAACATCAGAGCACACAACATCTTCAGAAGAGGTTTGTATTTCTGTGGATTGCCTGCCAACCATATTCCAACAACCCACTTCAGATTATTCCCCTCAGCTTGGAGACCTTCTCATGTTCTACAATGCCCTGACAAGAGAGTGTAGCCAGGTGGTGGTTAGCAACTTCTCTCAAGTAACAAGGGTTTTCCCCAGTCCTTGGCACTCCTGAGGCTGCACTTTGGGTGCTGAGTCCAGTTCTGGACCCCTCAGTTTAGGAAGGACATTGAGATGCTCAAATGTGTCCAGAGTAGGGCAACAAGGCTGGTGAAGGGTCTGGAACCCTATGAAAAACAGCAGAGGGAGCTGGGGTTGTTTAGCCTGGAAAAAAAGGAGGCTCAGGGGAGACCTTATCACTCTACAACTCCCTGAAAGGTGGTTGTAACCAGGCGGGGTCGGCCTCTTCTCCCAGGCAACCACTGACAGAACGAGAGGACACAGTCTTAAACTACGCCAGAGGAAATTTAGGCTGAACACCAGGAAAAAGTTCTCTGGGCACTGGAATGAGCTGCCCAGGGAGGTGGTGGATAATTATAAACCTTTAGGCTCTATATCCAGCACTCTGCTGACACTTTCATTGTCCTTTCCAGCACAGCACAAATCAGATTTCACTGAACAAACACAACAGCCAGCAGCAACAATAAGAACAACACAGTAAAAACCCAATTCTGAGCAAACTAGAAAACACTAAAAATGTGAGTTATTACCTTGGCTTCTGCAACTCTTTTCATTTCCACGTATTTAATATCCTGTGTCCTCATCAATTTCACCTGCTCCGGGGTCACTTCGTCCTTTGGCTGCTTTATTACATGGACTCCATCCTACAACCAGACAAATACAGCACTTACAGACAGCCCATCCCACCTGGAGAGCACTGTGGGGCCTGCTAACAGCACCAGAACTTTGTCCCTCATTTTCTTCAAAGCCTTCTACAGGCACCAAACCCATTTAAATCAAAACAAGGTAAGGGAAAAAACGTTACTTAGAGCAACAAAGTGTAATGCTGCTTGAAGGCAATGGAGGTTCTCACCTTGAGCTCTGCACGTATCATTTTGAAGTAGAACTCGTCGGGGTTCTTGTCCAGAGCTTTCTTCTGCAGCGCCCTGAGAGCATTTTGCTTCTTGTGGTAGTCACTGGGGAGGATAAAACCAACAATCACGAGCTGTTCACCAGCTTCTCCGTGTTCACCCCTGCTGAGGTGCCGAGTCTCTCGCAGCGATGCTCCGAGCTCGCAGACAGCCCAAGGGAACGCTCCGGACGCGGGGAGACCCCCGCGGCCGCACTCACCGCGCGCGGAGCCGGTAGTCTTTCTTCTTCTCCAGCAAGCCCAGCTTCGTCCGGCCGGCGGGCTACGGGAGAGACGGGGAGCGTGAGCGGGAGAGTGCGGGGAGGCAGCGCGGAGGGGCCCGCGAGGGGCCCGGCCCGGCTCGGCTCGGCCCGGCCCGGCGCACTGACCTGGGCCCGCTCGCGGTGCGGGCGCTGCTGCGCCTTGGCGGCTTTCCTGAAGGCGGCCGACATGGCTGCGATAGCGGCGGCGATAGCGGCGGCGATAGCGGCGGCGGCGACAGCGGCGGCGATGGCGGCCCCGAGCGCCGGGCCCGGGACACGCGGGGCGCGCCG
>VZTJ01006507.1:1188604-1215602 GCA_013397795.1 Orthonyx spaldingii
GGGAGCCGGGAGCCGGGCCGGGAGCCGCCGCCCGCTGTGGCCCCGCAGCCCCGGGCGGGTCGGGCGGTGGCGGGGCTGCCCTGGGGGGCTGAGGGGAAAGGCACCGTGTCCCCGGTGCCGTCTGGGGTCGGGGCATCCCCCGGGACCCTGCCGGGGTCACGGTGGCGGTACCGGGACGTCGCTTGCCGAAGAGCTCTGCTCCGGCAGCACGGGGCACGCCGCTTTCCAGAAGGAAAAAACCACAATCCTTGGGCCGTGCCCCTTTCCCAGACTGTGAAGTTGAGTGCTTGAGCTGTATTTTATGAAGAGAGAGCTGAGACTTTACCCAACCAACAGACCCGGGAGTAAACTATAACCAAATGCTCAAATGTAGCACAGGAAAATTTTCAACGCATCCGGAGTGATTGCTGTTTTTCCAGAGAATCCCAGGGCAGCTATGAGAAAAGATTCTAAGCCTTGCTTTGTGTGTGTGTGTTAGACAAAGACTCGGAAGTCACAGTTTGCATCTCACATTAAAAAAATAGCTCAGGATCTTTGCAATTTTTTTTCCTCAACACAGTTATGTTTCAGATTTTGTTTTCTTACGGGTAACTTTTTTACTGTTTTCTTTATCCTTTTCCAGTTCTGTAGCTTTAGTTACATTAACCACTGACACTTTCATGAGAACTCATGGAGATGTTGGGTAAACTTTTCAGTTAGCCTGGGTGAAGCATGGTGGAAGAAATTTCTCTCCACAGACTTGCAACGTAAACGGATGGCATGTGCCAGGGTTACGTATCTTCACAGGGCAGGATTTGATATTGAGGCCTCTGTACTTAAATCTGAACTTGCTATGTTCAATGTTTCCCAGTTTTGAAAACGATAAAGGAATCTTTCCAAAGTAGAAGACCTATTCCTAGGAGTGGAGGGAAGGGCGAAGCTCTGGTGGATGCAGCATCCTGGTGGCAGCACAGGCCTCTAGGGAAGAGTGTAGGGACGTTCCTTGTACTTTTCTGACTCCTCTACCAAGCGTTAGAAATCTGTGGCTCTCCTACCTGCCTGGGTGTTGGAACTGCCTTATTTCCCTAATTTGCTGTGTCAATACGTGGTTTAACTTCGTGATGGGCAAGACAGCAGGACGGAGGAAGTCTGACATCTCTCCTGTCTTATTTTTGTGCCATCCTCTTTCCTTTTCCTAGCATGGAGACTGTATTGTTCCCTTGCTTTTCTTGCTGACCACTTCCTTTGAGGCATAGGATTGTCAGCAGTAATTTCATTCTTACCCAGCTCAGTCTGTAATTCTGTACACTTTGAAAGATGGTAGCATAGCACAGGAGACAAAAATACAGGTGATAAGGTGATATGGTTAGTTGTGGGCACTAATTATAGCAGATGTTCCACAGCAAAAGGTATATTTTGGAATATGAACTCCATAAACCTGTGCATAGGGAGTGGTGGGACACACTGAGGGCAGGGCGGTGTTTAGAAACAGTCAGAATTCCCTAGCAGGAGGCCCTGTGAACTGTTCCATGATATCAGCTTCTGGAGCACCTCTGTCTCTTTGCTGGATTTTTTGAGATGCCTCTTGGGGTAAAATCTGTCTTTTCCCCCTGCCTGCAGAACAGCACCTGAAGAGCTGAGCGGTGAGTAGAGTGCTGAAGGTCGCTGTGGTTCCCCGGTCTTTGGGGGGACAGGAGGTGGCTGCTGTTCCTGCAGCACGTCTGCCCTCGGCTGAGCTCTTGGTTTGCGCTGTGGTTCCTTCTAGAGCAGGTGCTGGAGCAGCCACGCTGTCCCAGAACACAGCTGGCAGCACAATAGCTCAGCTTTCCCAGGTCATCCTGGGGAGGAAAGGCAGGAGTCTCTTTCCTGGCTGGTGTCGTCATGGTGTCCCTGATGACACATGGTTTTTGTCTGTAGTGTACTAGCCTTGTATTGTAGGCAGGATTCTCTTTCCTGGCTGGTGTCGTCATGGTGTCCCTGATGACACATGGTTTTTGTCTGTAGTGTAATAGCCTTGTATTGTAGGCAGTATTCACTGGTTGTGAATTCACTGGTTGTCAGTTGATTTCTGAGGGGTAAGAGTTCAGTGATGTTCTTTTCTGGTTTTGGACATAGCAGCTTCAAGACGGAGGTGATCACTTGGAGTCAGAAAAAAGTTCCCTGCAGACAGGTTACCAAAATTCCCAGTACACCAATTTTGGAAGCACTGGGTTCTGTTCCCAGCCAGGACTTGCTTGCTCTATTGTTTGCCTGATGAGGTAAGATGCTTTCTGCTGTGTTCCTAATTGCAGCTGAGTTGGTGCTGTTACACGGCTGGCTGGTGTTTGAAATGCCAGCAGAAAGATGGAAAAAATTTATTACTCTCAGTGCTCAAAGTGTTTCCAACACCCTCTCCCTTAAAAAGGACTTTTCTGGTAATTGCAGCACTGATGTAGAAGATTCTCTTGGTGGTCCACCAGGATCCTCATTGATGTCTGTACGATTTTTGCTGCCTGTAGCTTGCATGAGGCTGTGCTTGAAGAGCCACAGTTGCAGCAGTAGCCTCAGGAGAGAGACAGGACTTAAACCTTGTCCTCTGCTTCACTTTTTGTGTGATAAAGAAGGTATCCAGAAAATGGGGGTCTGGCTGCTCTGCCAAACCTCTTAACTGGACAAACAGCTCCATAATTCCTTTTAATTGCTCGGTTAAGAAAACATTTTTCCTCTGGTGTTCATTGTTCAGTATCCCTGGTTGACATGGGCTGTTCTTGGTTTGCCCATGCCCACCAGAGTGCCTAGGTGCTCTGGCAGGAAGGTGCTGCCAATGATGTTTGCAGTTTTGCTCAGAGTGCAAGTGGCTACAACTCATTCCTTAGGGGACTTTGCTTCTGCTGAAATAGGTGCAATTTCTATGGTCCAACTGGAAAAATTCAGGGAGAACTTTAGTGTTTTGCCTTGGTGATGTCATCAAAATCAATTTAAGCGTTTTACTCAGGTGAGTTTATTTTCCAAAAGGAGGGGATAGCTATAACCCTAGATACTAGCTTCATCTAGGAAAGGGAGAACACCAGTTGTTAGGGCCAGAGAAGCTTTACCAGTAGTATTTAATCTTCAGATTACTACTAACAAGAGCTTTAGGGTCACTTTTAAAGTGAGTGTGAGGGCTGGGAGGTTGCAGAAGAGCCAAGCTGCACGGGCTGTGTTGGTTTTGTGGCTGCTCTCTGGGAAGCTGCTGCTGTGGGCACTGTCCTGCAGCCACTCACCAGTGAGGAGGGGGCATTTCCCATGAAGGCTGGGGTGTGTTTACTGGACTCTTGTCTGCTCTGAAGTGTAGAAAGGAAAATACTTCATTCTGTGGAGATGTAGTTGCTGAGAAAAGTCCTTGGTCTTTGTTTCTTCTCTTCCTTCCGTTTTGCTCTGGCTTTACCAGGTGTAAAATACAATTGTCAGCAGTTTACGTGGAGGGAGAGCATCAGTTTTCCTGTTGAAGAAAATATCAAGGGTCTGATTGTGAAAGGAAGGGGGAAGTTGAAGAATGCCACATGGCTTCCACCTTCCTGTAATTCACCCCAGCAGAACTGCCTCTCCTGAGTGACCACTTTGTGTCTGTTGATACTTGCTAAATGGAGAATGATTTTAACAAATTACCCTTACTCATAGGGGCCCACTAAAAGGATAATATTACCCTGTGAGGAATCAGAAGGACATGTCCATTAGGGCTAAATTAATAGTTAATCAAGAGTTATTTAGAAATGTCTTAACACAGAATCCAAGGAGCAAAGGAATAAAAATCCTGAAATTTATGTTCTTGTTCTTAGTGTAGTCTCACTTGGACTTGCTTTGACCTGTGGTCATCTGATTGTTAATATTAATACATTTCATTTTTTATTTGCCTCTGAATATGTTACTGTAGATCATCCCACACTTGCAAACAGCAGAGTTCTTTTATGTGAAGTATTTTGAACTTCTCAAATACAAAAAAAAAAATATTAAATCAGCAGCATGGATAGATATTAATTCTGGACCCTTCTAATTGGTGTCAACACACAACAGTTTGTTGATGTTTATGGCCAATCTGCCCAGTGCCAGTTCTGCTCAGGAATATAAATTATCTTTCAGCACCAACCTGGTGCTGATGCCAAGGACATGATCTTGACTGCTTCCTAACTTAGCTTTGAACATCTGAGCTGTGAGGAATGAGGAATGTGCTGCATCTAACCTGGAGCTGTTGGCAGCCACCAATGTCATTAATCCAGTGAATGGAGAAGCCAGCGCAGGTGACTGGACAGCTGGAGCTGTTTTCTCTACACAGGAGGGGCAAAGAGACCTCTGAATAGCTCAAGGAAATGCTTGATGTTGTTGGAACAGTCAGAGATCTGCTTCCCTAGTGCTTCCTTCAGCACATGTTACACTTGACCCTGCCAGCGCTACACGCCAATCGGAGTCAAGTCATTGTCCCCAGTGGCAGATTAAACTGCCTGGCCATTGTTGAGAATCCAAGATTTTCCTCTCTCACCCTGTTTAAATGACTGCTTGGATGTGCAGCCAAAGTAAATAGGAGCTAATAAAAACTGGAGATAACACATGCAGGCTAGTTGTTATGGACTAACTGTAGCACAAAGGTGCACAAGTTTTGCTGGCAGCTTTTCTGCTTTAGTTTTGAAGCTCAATTACCTGAAAAAGAGTTGGTATGGATCAAGCATAACTTCCTTTCTATTACAATTGGGGAACTGTATCTGTATTTATGTGTATATTTGAGTAAGAAAGGCATCTGTTAGGCTGCTGAGGATCTAGTGCCAGCCTTGCAAGGTATAGTGCACAAGCCCTAGGTGAGCACTTCCTCACCTGAAAGCTGGAAGTGCTGTGGCAGTCTGTGCAGCTTCGGAATACTCTTCTGTATTTCCCCACAGTCACTTTCCTTGTTGGCAATAAATGCATTTTCAATTGACTCTTTCAATTACTCGGCACACATCCTGTGAGGGCCATAAGGTAACACTGAGCTCCGTGCTCTGCTAGGGCTTGGAAGGATAGGAAATCTCTATGTGGCTCTTGGAAGTGCCCCAGCTTACAGTAAAAGGAAGAATGAGATTGGGAGGATATCACTGTGGAGTGACAGGGATGGGATTGCCCCTGTGTTCCTGTGATGCAGTGCTTTTGGACACCTGGGTTACAGATGGTGCTGCAGTGAAGAGCTGGAGACGTCTGTAATTGTCTGGGAATAGAGCTGGTTTAAATGCCTGTTGTTACCAGCACACACATACTCACTGTGTGTCTGGGGAGGGCTGACCTACTGAAGTCCTTTTACAGTGGCTTTCTTTGCTTTTCCCTTCCTGAGGCCTTTGGCTCTGGAGGGACAGTGTGGTCTTGCAGCCTGTCCTTCAGCCCCTTCTGCAGTGGAATGGTCTGTGGTGACCAGAACGTTAGAGAACTGAAGGCTGAGAGTGTGATATGGCATTAAAGGACGAATGGCTACTGAGCAATAATTACCACAAATTATGCAGACAAGTCCAGATTTAGGAAGAGTTTTACCTCTTTCATTCCAAGCCAGTCATGGCTCATGCTGATAGCACACCTGGAAATGAGGTCACTGAGTAATCTGCCCACATTGTTCAGATCTGCTGGGGCTTGGGCACAGACGTGTTTTCCCTGCTCCTGGGCAACCTTTGTTCTCCTGCAGCCAGGAAGTCTCACTGATGGGATAACACAGGGTGCTTCTGTTCCTTTCTTGAGAAGGACGCTGTTAATCCACCTGTGGTGTGACTTCCCTGAGAAATTCCCTTTCCAGATGCAGAGATCTCACTGTTATTGCAGTATTAGATGGAAACACTTCCAGTGCTGCCCGAACATGTTATTTAGGTCAGTTGCAAGGAGGATGGCAACGTGAATCAGAGGAGTTGGAAGAGAAAGAAAGTCATTAGACAGCACCTTGACAGCCCTGCCAATGCGGGGATTTTCTCTGCCGACACAGAAGCCCGGCTGGAGCACGCATGCATTGTCTTGTGCTCTCGGTACACTCCTGTGGCTGGGGAGCAGGACTGGCAATGAACAAGTGGGCTGCAAAGACAGACCTTGCCTTTGCCACTCTGTATCAGCACCTAGATCCTGGTGGGTGTATGAACTAATCTCTGAGAGAGAGAGAGAGAGAGAGAGAGAGAGAGAGAGAACAAGGTCTCCTCCTTATCTCTCCGGAAAACAAGATATATCAGGATCATTGCCCTGACTGCTTCCGTTTCGGGTGAATGAGCCTCCAGAAGATGGTTTTACAGAGGCACATTCATCATGTTGTTGTTGTAGCGTTGACTGGAGCAGCTCAAGGGATATTCCCACCCCAGTAATCAGTGTGTGGTGCCCAGTGTGCTACAGCAGCTCCAAGGGGGGCACAGGGAATACAGCAGAGCCAATGGCCTGAGTGTGCTGGGCCAGGTTAGATGAGGGCTGTCAGGGATGGTGGGAAACCCGTGAAAATGTCCCACTGGGCAGGGCTCTGCAGACGCTCCGTTTCCCTTCCCAAAGGAAGTAGCCTGAATTTACCCAGTGCTCTGTAGAGACCTGTAGGCTAAAACAAATTATTCTTACACAGTAGAATACATTGAGACCAACCTTAACTGATGAAGCAATTTGCCAGCTTTTAGCCTCAAGGTCCCTAGTCCCTCAGGGCTTTCCAGCGTAATGGCTTGGGTTGGTTTCCCAGAAAGATTCTCTTGGAAATGTGCTGTTGCCAATACTCTGGCTCATTACTAGCTGTTTTATTTTCCAAGAGCCAGCTCTCGTTAGCTTCGTTCTCACAGTATTGTTTTCTTTCTAGAAGAAGCTTTTGCTGGCTCTCCTAAACTATCACATGGGAATTGCTTACTAGCTTAGATTTTTTTTGTTTGTTTTGACCCAAAGCTGTGCTTTGCTCCCCTCTGTAACATTGCCAACATAATTTCCAGTCTCTTTTAAGCATATGTTTTGCAATAACATCTAAAGTCTTGGCTCCAACTAACTGCCTTACAGAGAGATTAGTATCTTCTAACAAAGGAATTGAGAAGCAAATAGTGAGAACAACAGCAATATCTTGAGAGCCTGTAAGACTATCCTGACCTTTCCCAAAGGCCTCAGCCTGGCCCTCAGTGTTTAGCAGATGGCAGAAATCAGGGTTGACTTTGATTTGCAGAGGCCTCTGCCTCGCCGCTCTGTTTGTGGGAAATGTGCTCAGCACATTGTGGCCATCTGGGCTTGACTGTACTATTCCGATAATCCCCAGGGAGCCTTCTCCAGCAAAGTTCATCCCTGATGGAAGTCCTCTTTGGCTGACCTAGTAGAAGGCTAGTATTAGCAGTGTGGGTTTTTGAGATTTGACAGCAGCATTCCTCATAGGAAGAAAATGGGCTCGGGAAATGCTTTCTTTTCCTGGCTGGGAAAGAAGGTGCCACTCACCAGGTATCCACCTGGCACACAGCTGGAATTACACAAGAGAGTGAGGAGGTTAGTGTTAACGTTTTCTAAACTTCAGGAGGAAGTGTTGCAGGAATGCAAAGGCCATCAGAAAACCAACTGGAAAATTGCCTTGCTTTAGATGGGAGAACCAGATGTGAGGGGGCTTGAACCTGGAGCCAAGAGTCTCAAAATTGCAAGGGAGCTGAATTACTGAGCGCTCACAGGGAGGCAAGAGTCGCATGAAGGGATCCTGACAGGAGCTGGAATCTTCATCTGGATCTAAATGAAGGTCTGCTTTCCAGAGGAACTGAGCTGGCTTTGCTGAAATGAAAAGAATGATTGGGTGCTCGGCATCCCTGGAACTGAGAGGTCAAAATATAGGCTGCCAAATTCAAGAAACAAGACAAGAACAAAACCAAACCCTCTCCCAGGCTGTGTTCTGAGGCTGTAACTGCTCTGCCACAGATATTTAGCATTTCAGATGTGGGAGGGTGTATGGCAGCTTGAGTGGCCAGTCCCATGGGCTGTGCTGTCCTCAGGGAGCAGGATGTCTGCATTGCCCCTTGCGCTGTGCATCTCACAGTGTGTGCCTGCACACCCGTGCTCACTTCTAAATCCCACACTCTGTGCTCATGACCCAGTCACGATGGGCTGTTGGACCTGTGGCACCCATTTGTGTTCTACTCCCTCCTGCCTGTTCCTGGCCATCCATAGTGACAAGTCTCAACCCTTTTCTTGGCCTTTTGACTCTACAGCTGTGCAGTGTGTGGAATTTGCTCCAGGCTGCTTGTGAATCAAACTCCCAGGAGAGTTTGTGTGATGGTACAACAGAGGCTCCTCTCCACGTCTGTCCCACTGCAGTTTGTCCCTGTGTTGCCCAGGGAAACGGGATTCTCCTGCCTCTCACGCCGCGCCGGCTCCGCTGGCCAGCCCTCATCAGCCACACTCTTGAGAAATCTTAGCGGAGATGTCGACCTGGCAGATGGAGGCTGTTACCTCATTCCACAAAAATGCTTTGTTATTGAGAAAATGGAAACTGTCTGAGGTTTGGGAGCTGAATAGAGTCATTGGTGTCTGTTTTAACCGCAGTTTGGTGGTGACTGCTCAAAAGTTCCCCTCTCTGAGCATTCCCTTTTCCTACACCCGTAATCTTCAAGCCATTGGAGAGTTGCTATGACTTAACTCATTAGCTGAGCAAATGCTGAATGCTGTTGCATGCTCTGCAGATACTTCACTAAAACCTCTGCATCTTCCAGCAAAACAAAAGTCATGAGCCAAGAAATAACCCTTTGCAAGCTGTTGGCCAGAGAAGTGATCCCTATGGATATTAAGCCAAATTCAACTCTTTTTACAGTTTCAGCTGTGCCTCTTGTTTACTTGACTTGGAAAAGCTTTAATGAAGATTATGCAGGAACTTCTTGGAGAGAAAAGACATGACTGGAGACTTAGGTCTTGTAATTCTTAAACACAGGTATCTGAACTGCAGTCCTGAAGAGAAGTTTCTTTTCATCAATTTTTAAAAGCAGATTTCAGCGTTGTGGATTTGAGGGCATAGGAGAAAGACAAAAAATAGGGATTGAAGTGTTTGCAAGCTGGTTTTCATATTGCTGTGAATAATGACTTGGGTTAGTCCAGAAGAGAATTGACCTAAATACAAGCCTTGTTTTACTTAACAGATATTTGTGAAACTGGCATCTGATACCTCTTTTTGAGAACCTCCCGTAAGTATTAATCACCAGCACCCTAAGAGAACCAAGAGCAGCAGCTTTTTGGAAATAAAATGAACACTCTATTTATGTATTTTTAAACTAATTAATCTTGGCAGTCCAAATGAATGTCTTCCAGCTGCTACAGATGGTTTTCACATGACTAAATATTTTGGTGTGTAGAAAAACCTAGAATAGTGGAACCACAAGATATTAAGTATTTAATTATTACACTGGAATGTAAATATTACATTGATATTTTAAATTTGTTTGCCCAGATTTCAAGTGTTCTCTTAGAAATCCATCAAATAACAGAGTACTGATCTTGTTATCTGTGAAGCAGAGTGACTACTCAGCATCTTCTCCAAATTTATTTAAATGTCAGAGTGAGTTTTAGTAACAGGAATTTGCTTAACTGGAGAAATAATCCCAGCTGCTTGAGGCAGAACCCAGGATCAAGGTTTGAGATGTAATGGACTGGTTCTGTTCTAGATCCCTGCTTTCAGGTTTGCAGTGTAACCATAAAAATCATTTCTAGGCTCAGCTCTGCCTCCTAAATGGATTTATTTAATTAATAAACAGATTTATATACATGCAAGAATAAAGTTTTGATTGGTTGAAATCAGACCACCCCCCTGGGAAGGATTGGACAGAACTCTGATCATCTGTTTTTCAAAGCCTGTTCTTGCAAACATGAACTTATCTTATATTTATATAACTTTCAGCAGGATTCCCATGAGAAAGAAGGTTCTGTGCTGTTACAGGTTAGTTACAGGGTTGTACAGCGTTGTCTGTCTGTTACAGGGTTGGAAGGGACCTTAAAGGCCGTCCCTCGCTTCCTTCTCCTCCTCCCTTTGCTCCTGCTCCTCGCAGAGCTCGGGTTGTGCAATCTGTAGGTGCGTGTCTGTACCACGCGTTAGCGGGTGTCACAGTTTCCACTGACGGGGGTATGTGCTGTGTCTCAGAAGGAGAAGAAAGATGGAACTTGGATCTTGGTTCCATTTTTAGTTCTACAGGCCTTGCCTTGTGCCAGAACCCTCCGAGGTGCAAATCCCAGGAGGGAGATAACGTTACTGCCTGACCTGCAGGTATTACAAGGGTAAATAATGTTTTTGCTGGTGACAGCTGTTAGGGAATTGAGGAAGCCACAATCCAATGAGAGATGGGAGATGTCAGCTCTGTGGAAACAGAGGACTTTTGCATTAATGATCTTGCACTGGATCATCACATGTGTTACTGGCAGTAGAGAGTCAGGGAGCTAAACTGCTTCCCAGGTAAAGAAACTAATCTTTAGTTTGTGTCCTTAAATTTGGATTATTTCTTCTCATCTGGCTCTTTCCTTGGGATGTGGACATTTTCAAATAGAAAAGTCAGCATTTAAATCTAAAGACATTTCAGTGGCTCCTTTTAAGTCAGTAAACAGTTCACATCAAGAAAACTGCTGTGTGCCTCACTCAGAACATTCTGGAATACATGGACTAGTAGTGGTACTCACCAAGAGTCATTAATAGCAAAAAGTGCACAGCGTGTTGCATGTACCTTAGCCAAGAGAAGTTTTATTTCTACTGTTTCTCAACCCTATGAAAACACCATATAACTCTCAGAAAGATTAAATCTGGCCCAATGTGCATGTGTAGAAATCTTGGTTGTGTTGCTTTTGGAGAGCCCAGAGCTGAGTGTGGGAACTCATAACTGCACGTCAGCTTGGTGAAGGTGCACAGGTTGTGTTGTGTTTCACGCTTTGTGAAACAGCTACAGAATGATGAAATAATGCTTTCAGGTCCTTGATAGCTTTGAGTTTTAATTTTAGAAGAAGATCTAGAGCAGAACTTTGAATAAAAATGGAAAAGGGCTATGCAGAGACCTTGAATAACAGGGGCCCGAGTAGATCACACTGTTTGAGCCACACTGACCCTCTCAATTGACAATCCAGAGTTCTGCTCACCTTGTTAGCACCTGACCTGGTAAGTCAGGCTAATAATGATCTTCATGAGTTTTTCACTTTATGTTAGGAGTTCTGCTTATTCTCTTATGTTTTTTTCTGTCTTCATGACATTGAGCAATAGAAAGGCTCTGGAAGTGAAATATGTTTACACGAAACTGGAATTATGTCTCTTGTGAAAATTTAGAGTAAGTTTTATTGCAAGTGTCCAATTTCTAGTCACAAGTAATGACATTTAAACCCCTGTAGGAAATACAATCCCTGTGCTGATGTCAGCCTCGGTTTATGATGTGACTGCTTTTGTTCCTGGGCAAGCACTTGAGTGTTTGCTAGTGAAGTGATGATTTACTCCTGGGAGTCTCTGGCTGGTAGCACCTGCTGTAGCTGACCGTGAGGTGGGGGCCTAGAGGAGCACCCTGGCACGGCTGGGTTTGTGCTGCTCCATCGCTTTCAGCAATGCAAGGTAACACAACTGGGCTGAGCTTTTATTTTTACAAATAGCTTGTAAATGGAGCACTTCTGTTCTGACCAGTTCGAGAGCAGAGGGAGGGTTGTTGCCATTGGTGGTGTCTCGTTGCAGTGAAGCCCCTGATCCTCGGGCTGCCTGAGCATGTGAACAGCTTTGGGAAGTTTTTCCTGCTAGTCAGAGTGCAGGTTGCTGCTGCTTCCATCTCTGAGTCCGGAGCACCTTCCCTGCAGCAAAGAAACAGTTTCACATCTGCTGCTTCAAGGGCTGAGGCAGCAGCTCTTCTTGGTCTTTAGCTGAAAGTTGCCTAGAGAGGAGCCTCTGTTAGTGAAAATTCTAGTCTTTCTGATCCTTTTTAACCTGTGAGAGATGTGTTTCCTGTAGGTTTCCTTGTAAATCTCAGATTGGAATGGGAGAATGAGGTTCTGTAAAGGAGCCACAAACCTGGATCAGGGACTCTGATATTGCTATTTCTTTTCTGTTCATGTGGGATTTTTTTCTGTAAAGGAACGATTTTCCCTCTCTTTCTGAGTTTTAGGCACAGTCAGTCCACATTTTTACTGAGCTGTCTGCCAGCAGCAGCTCTAGTTCTGAGATAGACATGTCCAGGGGGCAGGGACATGGGGTTGGAAACTCCATGTGTAGCTGCATGATATAAAGGCATTCATACATTTTGTGAGCATTTGTGTCCCTTAAAATAGCTATTTGCACATAGTCTGCTGGATGTGGCACAGTTTTCCCTTTCACGGGTGCCACCAAAGACTATCTCTGCACAGCAGAACCAGGAGCGCGTGTTGCGTCTTGCAAATTTCATTTTAGTACTTGCAAGGAGTTATTTTGTAGCGATTTTATGTGAAATATGTGACAATTGCAACTGATGGCTTCTATTATTTAAATTTTGCAGTACTTAAGAATAATTTTTGAAGGTGTCAGTGAGAATGATTTGTAACCATAACCAGCTTTGTATGGTGAAAGTAAATGACCCCTGCTGACCAGATCACCTGGCAGAGAAGTCTTCAGCCACAGAAGGGAACTTGTTTCCCTTCTAGGCTGGCAAGGCAGTGACTGGAAGAAGCTGTTCTCGTCCGCTTTCAGCGATCTCATCTGTCCCCGTTCTGCACTTTCCTCGGCTGTGCTGCCCTTGAGAGCGCTGCCTTGTTTCGGGAGGGTTGCAGCTGGCACACACAGCATCTCCCAGGCAACAAATGATCCTAGTTTTTGTTTCAGAGAACTGTCAAGCCGTTCCCGGGGTGGTAACATGAGACAATTTGTCTTTGCCAGGATTCAGTCCTCCCCCAGATTTAGAAGCTGCTCGCATGCTTCGTGGTGCAGGGCTGGCATTGCCTTTACTTGCAAGGGACACCAGCAGCTGTAGAAAGTGCTTTATAGGGAGACTGTCCATATTCCTTGGGCAGAGAGCCAGCGCAGGTGGAGAGGCCCTCAGTGATCGGACTGTGGGAGAGGGGGTGTGCACAAGTGTCACTGCAGCGTCTCCTGTCACCCTCCTGGCTTGCTCTTCCCTCTGCAGATTTTGGAGAGCCCCAAAAGGCACAAAACTGCCAGGGCTCAGATGCACATTACCTCTCTCCATCAATAGATCTGCTTATATACAAGAAACCAACTGCAAATACTTGTGTTTGGGAGACAAAGAATCAAACCGGAAGAGGGAATGTTTTGACCAAATTTGGTGAAAAAATTCACTTTGCCTTTTAAGTAATAGGCATACTTTAAATAAAGCATGTCTTTCCCTGCTACTGGAAGTCAAAGTTGCTTTGTTTGTTGAAAAGAAGCATGAAGCTGAGCAGAACCTTAATCAGCAAAAGAGCTTTCAGGCTTGCTGGGGAGACAGGGAATATGGGACTGGGCTCAAATTGTACAGGTTGGTTTTCAGTGTGTGAGCACAAAACATGTTCACTAGGGCTGCGTCCAATGCTTGAGGCAGTCCCTTGATTGTCTTTTTGGGCAGAACAGAGGTATAATCTCCTATCTTTTAGTAAGGACTGCAAAGAGCTTTGGAAACACTAACTTGAACTATGTATCAACTCAGAAATAGGAATGGCTTCATCCTCAAATTAAAAAGTAGCTGCCTCCAAGGGAAGAAAAAGTGCAAGCTACAGTGTCAGGATTCAGTTGTGAGAGAACTTCAGGGAAATAGAGCGGAATTACATTATTTTTGCAGTAATATCTACAATGAGATGCACAGGCCCCAAGAACTGGCAACTAGAGCAGTCAGATTATTTTTTCTGCATATAGGCTGTGATGTCTGTTTAAGTTGCAAGATTCTTGTGTGCTGAGCTATCCAAGATGAAGGTACATTGGCCTCAGTGTGCAGTTAGTCATTTCCTGTCATGCTTTCATGTTTGAATTCTGTTGTACTGCATATGACCTTTATTTTGTGGGATAAAGAGATTTTGGGAACATTATTGCCAGGAGTCCTCAGATTGTTAAATTGGGTAAGCAGTGAGGCATTTATATGGCTGTGGGTTACATGGGCATAAACCAATTCAGTCCAAAATTAACCTTTCAGTGCTAGATTGTAACATGCTCACACCATGCTTATTGAGAGTAATTGCACACCTGTTCTTTGCTCCTTTTTAAGAACTGACAGGAGCAGTCCTTCCCCTGGACTGCAGCTCTTGCTCCTCTGATCACACTGAAGCTCCTGTGATCGGTCACGTTCCCTGAAACTTGGCTTCAGCATCTTTCTTCCTCTTACGGCCACCCTGACCATGTGTGCAACTGCTGCCCTCAGCCAGTCCCCAGCCTCAGTGGTAGCTGTGCCTGGCTGCCAGTGTCCCCTGCTTGTCACTGACACGTGGCAGGAAAGGTACCTGTCACGTGGAGTTTCAGCCAGGCTGTGGCTTTTTGCTCTGAAGCCTCCTCAGAGAAAAGCCAGAATCTCTCCTGGCATGTTTTTAAGCCATGGGTTTCTTAACTGCGGGACAGAAGGGTCTGTGTTGAGCTGGGCAGAAGTTTCTTGTGTGTTCCTATCCTTCTCCTCTCAGACTTCCTCCATCAATTAATGGTGTGTTTGAATGTGATGTCTCCAAACTGCCTAAATGGTTTCAATTCCTGACTTCCTGTTGAGTGCACAGAATTTGCTTACTTTGTGCTCATTTTGAGTAAGATTAACAGTTGATCTCTTGAGCAAACATTCGAGTTTAATGTCAGCAGAATGACATAGGCTGCCTGCTCTGCTGTGTTCCCAAACAGTTTTACTGCTGTTAGCTACACCTCTGAAGGGCCAGGATTTTGTTCAGAATCTAAAATAGTTATTTAACCCCTACGGATGTTTACTAATAAATTTTTAAGTCTAAAACCATTCTCTCCTTTCGTCGTAGGCAGAGTTTTTAATTTTATGGTTGCATAGTAGGGACTCTTCAGCTTCTTTGTCAGACCCTGGTAGAATTAGCTTTCCTTAAAGAAAGTAAGTCCAGAGCAAGGGCTGAATTGTCTCTTGTGCCTCTGCCTGTGCTGCTGGTACCTCACAAGTCCAGCCCAGCAGTGGTGGCAGTTTGCCCCTGCTCACCTTGGACCAGGTGTGATGTCTCCATGATGGCTGTGCCAACAGCACGGTGTTTCCTGCAGGCACCTCCGGGCAGCCTGGGGGCTGGCAGCACCTGTGATTTTCTTACTGACTGTACTCTCTTGAAGAGTACAATTAGACATTTGTGGGACAGTTGTGTTTTTGGCACTGTCCTTTATCTACATGCAGAGCTGTCAGGACTCTGTGATACGGCTTTGTTATTTGGATGGGGCACCTCAGAGGTCCCTTCTGACCAATGGGAAACCCTTATTTTGTCATTCTAAGACTGTATTAAAATCATGCAACAGTTTAGGTCTTGTGGCTTGTCAGATGCTTTAACAGATTCTGCTACTTCTTCCTCACAAAGTTGTGGGCATTTTCAGGAAGCTGCTTACCTTGCTGACAGCAAGTTATTTTATTTGAAATGCAGGGTGTTTCTTTACAATGCTGCCAGCTGTTTTACTCAATCTGTTGCAGAGCCTGGAGCAACCCGTGACTGCTCTGGGCAGGAGGGTGTCCTGCCCATGCTTGGGGAAAAGCTGTGGTACAGCTTGCTCAGCAGAGCTCGGTGTATGCACATGCATGAGCACAACACCCCAGTGGTGCAGGGAGGCTGTGCCCATAGACCCAGCTGATCCGCTTATCTCCTGCCTCTGAGGCCGATTGTGAGAACCAAATTTTCCCTGTGTGTTGGAGAAATGACCTGCAGCATCCTCTGGCTGTGCCGGTGATGGGGAAGCTGCCTTGTGAGGCCTGTGGCTGCCCTGACGGTCCGTGCAAGGACTCTGCTCCTTGCCATGCTGGAGCCCCCCCTTCCTACTTAAGATTTCAGAGCTGTCCTAGGGGAGGCTGAGGCTGGAAGGCAGCTTGAAGGCAAGAGCTGAGGGCAGGAAGTGACTCAGTGGTGCTGCAATCAGGCGGGCAAAGGCTTGCTGCAACACAGCTCCTGAGGGTGCCCCACGCAGGCTGGGTCACCCCGAGTGAGCACTGGGACTTCTACCCAGCTGCCTCAAGCTCTCCTCTAACAGCCCTGGCGATGTTCTTCCCACTGCACCAGGTCTGCAGCAGTGCTGGTGGGTTTGGGAGCAGAGTGACGGGGTGCAGGCAGGCAGCAGCAGGAGGAAGGTACAGAGAAATCCCCACAGCACCCCAGGGAGCTGGCCCCCCGCCCCCAAGAACCTGGGCTGGCAGGGCCGGCCTGGGGCCAGGATGCACAGTGACCCTGTGCAGATCCACAGGAGCGGTGTCAGGACACGTGGAATGAAAACACTCCCAGCGTAACGGAGGGACTGGAGCTGCTCCTCAGAGCAAGCAGCTGGTTTGCCTTTTAGGGTCGGCAGCAGGCAGAAACAATTTCATGCAGATTCCAGGACCCATAATGGTTCTGGAAAGCCAGCAGGAACAAAAAGTGTTCTTCTCCTCTGCTGACCTTGGAGTGCTTTGAGGACCGTCTTTCAAAGCCATGTCCCTGGATGATTTCATCCTTACATGGGGAATACTTGCCTGCCCCAGTGAGGTCGTGCTTTCTCTTCTTCATTTCTGTTTAGGTGTGAACTGCTTATATTTATGCTCAGGCAGCCCTGGGGAGGTGAGAATAGGCAGGGACCTGACAGTCAGTCAAAAGCAGGTCTTCTCCTGTGTCCTGGAAAGATGAAGTGTTTCCCTAGGAATAGCCCCATCAGTTACTCTAGGATGACTCTGTGGAGCAGCTGGTTGTGACCTGACAACAAACAACAAACTGGTGTGAAGTTACATGGGGTTACAGCTTCACCACACACACAAGACTTGCATGGAAGGAGTTCATTGTAGGAGGAACTGTGTCCAAAGGCCAGTTAAACTCTTCAGTGATTGTGTATATTGGGTCCTGGTCTGGCTGTATTGCCTCCTTTGCATAACAAATCCCCAGTGCTAAAATTAATGTAATGATTTCCTGGGGCTGTTGCTAAGCCATCGGCTGTGGACAATGACACCAGGGTGGTGTTGGGTGCATGTTACTCTCTAATTAGAAAGTGGACTTTGCTGTGAGTCCTTGACAAATTGCTGACCTTTCCCATACGTGAAGCTATTCTGAGCTCTGCTCCAGACTGATCAGATTTGCATCCTGGAGCACTTTGAATGTTGTTTGTGAGTGGAGCTGTTGTTCCTAAAGTTATTTGTTCATGGGCACAGGAGAGGAACTGAACTTCCTTTGTTCCATAAGGACAACTACATCTTGCAGAGGGAAAGAGTAGGCAGCTGGCAGGCATATATCTGTGTTTATTTTTGCCCTGCAAAAGCTAGTGAGACAGCTGAGCAATATCCCACATCCAGCTCCACCACCAGCCTGTACAAGGGATCTGCTTCAGCAAGCCTCGTCCCCCCGGACCAGAGCCATCTGGCAATGGGCAAACACTCTATTTGCAACTGCAATCCCATCATTATAGGGCAACACCTTGGTTAGCATTTGAAGGCGTTCCTGACATCAGCCCAGCACACCCAACACACAGCTGATGTTTACAGGGTGGTGCAGGCTGCAAAGGATGAGCACATGCTCATTATAGCGATGGCCTGTTTGTACCTTTTATATCTGAGCCTCGACTAAAGGGTTTTTCAATGCATTTTAAAACTCTACGTCTTTCCTTCATAGGGAAGGCAATTTCCAGGTTCATCATTGCAATCACAGTAAGAATCGTGGGCTTTTCTACTATTTCTTTTACTCCATCTCTTTTGTCCCACTTTCTTCTTCCCGATGTGCTCGGTCTCACAGTGCCACATCTCAGGGACGAAGATGCTGCGTTTGCTTTGGCGCTGCCCAGGATTTGACACCCTTGCCCAGCTCCGCATGTGAGACCAGAACAAAGGGAGCAAACAGCTTATCTAACACAAATAACCCTGAGCAAACTTCCTGGGCCTGTTCTTGTTCTGTTGAAAAGGCAGTGCAAAGTCTGCTCCCATGTGCCCTGACTGCAGCCTTGGCCACGTGAAGCTCCTGGGCCTGGCTCTGCTGCACCCACAGTCTGGGGAGCAGCATCAGCTCGCAGTGTGCAGCAGGTGTACAGAGACTTTGGGGAGAAACTACTAGAAGTGGAGGCAAGCCTGGCCCCCTGCTTTAGGGTCTTGCTTGGTATATCATTCCTGCAGGGTTTGTTTTTCACGTCCCCTTCTGACAGCATCAGGGTCAGGGTCATGGTGCTCAGGAGGCTTATTCCTTGTCACTGGTAAAACCCCAGCCTTCTCCATTCAGGTTGTTTTTTCTTCCTTTGTTTTCTGATGTCCTCTGAGCCTGTATTACTGGACCACAGAGTTAAAGTGCAGCCCATTGGGAAACGTGGAAGTTCCCTGCTCTGACGATGCCTTAGCTCCCAGGCCAGGAGTGCTCATTAGGGGCCCTTTTATTACAGACACACCTTGGAAAGTTCCCTTCACCAGGGCTGGGAGGAGGAGGAGGGTTGGAAATTTAATTCTTTGCCAGAGAGAAAGGTCCCAGGTAGCTTCAGGAAGCAAAGGCAAGTGGTGTGGCAGAGAAGGCAGGAGTGGGTGAGAAGCAGCCAGGAGCTGTGTGGGGGTCAGGGGAGCTGCTGCCCAGTCACAGGAGCACCGTGGGGGTGCCCCAGAGGGGAGGGACACTGGGAGGGCCAGCGCAAGCTGGAGCAGAGCTGGGGCAGCAGGTCCAGTTCAGCACCTTGCAGCATACTGTGTGCCTGCCTTGCGTCCAGTACCAGACTGGCCATTGCCTCGTAGTGCAGGCAGCACAGGGCTGCTGGGGGGAGCTTTGGGGGAGGCTCGGTGGCACTGGCCCCAGTGTTGCTTGCAGGGCCGTGCCGTGGAGCTGCTCCCACAGCCGCACACACGCTGGCCTGCCACACTGCAGGGCATGGAGCGGGCAGTGGCCTGGGTAGCAGCTGGTAACGAGTGTCTGAAAAGGGACTTTGTTCCCCCTGGGTTGGTCACGTAGCCATGTGGGAACACAGGATTTATTCTCCATCAGTCCTATCGGCACATACCAGGCTTGACAACAGCTGGGAGCTGTGTGGCTTGGCCAAGAATAGCCCTGGGGAGCTCTGGGCTGTGAGTCAGAGCTGTCTGGATCAGCTCCTGCCCTGGAGGCTGCCTCCCAACCTGTCAGCCGTGGGGATGGGGTCCAGGGGCTGGTAAGGAGCTCTCTGACCCTTAAATGCTTAACTGCAGATTGAGCTGTAATTGCTCTTTCTGAGGTGGGTGGGTTTGTGAAGAACCCCCCACAGTGGGGGTGCTCTGCAGCTGACAGCTCCGATGTAACTCAGTGGGCTTGTCTACACTTGACAGCAACCTGGGTTAAAGAAGGGTGTGATTTTGCAAGTGGAAAACTCCATGTTTAGGAATAACCAGGCAAAACTAAACAGGAGGAAGATACTCTTGTTCTGGTGTTAGTGCTCCAAAGAAAGCAAACTAGTTCCACAAACCTGTTGTCTGTGAGGGAGACAAGGGGCAAGGAGAGATGTCAGGTCTCCTTCATGCCAAGCTCCAACAGGTGTTTGTGGAACACCCACCTGCCCCTGCAGCTTCTCCCTGGAGAGTGTTTATAGTGGGGGCAACACGTGCAGAACAGTTTGCTGGGCCAAGGCTCCACAGCCGAGGCACAGTGCAGAATGCCTGACTCCTGCTTCCCTATGGAGCAGCTGCTTTAAACCTCTGGAGAGGTTCCAGGGTTTGAGCTGCTAGCAGCCCCTCAGGCAGAGCTTTCAGCAGTTGGGAGGAATCCTGCTATGGCCCATGCTGAGGGCTGAGCGTGGGTCTCTGAAGGGCAGCTGGGCAGACGGATCTCCCTTAGGGTGCCTGGCTCTCAGACATCACAGTGGACACACAACCACATGGCATGTGGATGGTTTTGGTGCCAAACCAAAAGTTTTCATGCAGGAAATTTCTCCCTTTTGGTCGTTACTTACACTTCACTTCCCAGGAACATAGCAAAGAGTGAGAAGCTTAGCTGTGTGCTGACATGCCCAGGTTTTCTGAGGGGTGCCAAAGTGCTTCAGCTGTGAACTGGAGTATAAACCTGAAGCAAGGTTCATCGCAGGCCCTGATGTCTGCAGGCTCTTTGGGAAGTGAGTGCAGCCCCAGAGCAGGAGCACAGCGGGGGTCTGTCCCCTGTGCTGACAGTGGCCGTTGGCTCAGTGCAGGGACTCCGGTCCTTGGCCGCTGGAGGTGGCAGGGTTGCGCAGGGACACCTCGGACAGCATAAGCTGATACTGACCCACACCTGCCCTGACCTCAGCAGGTGAAGGAGGGCCTCAGACCGGCACCATGACAGAGTGCTTTGACTGTGACAACTGCAAGGAGTCCTTGTATGGGCGCAAGTACATCCAGATGGACAATGGCCCGTACTGCATCCCCTGCTACGACGCGCACTTCGCCAACACCTGCGACGAGTGCAAGGAGCTGATCGGCCACGACTGCAGGGTGAGTAGGGGCCCTGCAGACAAGCAGGTCAGTTCCCAGGGCCACTGGTCCCCTGCTCACCCTGACTGTACTCCCAGGAGCTGTACTACGAGGATCGCCATTACCATGAGCACTGCTTCCGCTGCTTCCGCTGCGACCGCTCTCTGGCTGATGAGCCGTTCACCTGCCAGGGCGAGGAGCTGCTGTGCAACGACTGCTACTGCAGTGAGTTCTCCTCCAAATGCATCGCCTGTGAGAAGACCGTCATGCCAGGTAGGAGCAGGCAGACTCGAGCACTGCAGTTTGTTCCTGGTCCCTTGGTGTCAGCTGGGGCTGCAGGTCCAGCGTGAGAGCAGCATGGAAGAGAGATGGATCTCTGTTCTCCTGCCCTCTTGTCGTTGCATGGAGAGAGCTGGGTCCTTTGTTTGTTCACCAAGACAGCATGACCCCAAGCTGTGATCTCCACAGCAGCCCCATCTATCTGTTCCCCTTTTACATGGGGAAGTGAATGAGGGAGGAGATAACAAAGGGTTTCCTGGGCATTTTCTGCTGTGTGCTGACAAGAAGAGACAGAATGACTGAAGATGTGTGAGTGTCTCTGGAGATGGCCTGAGGCAAAGGTGTGTGTTTCTTTGTTTGGCTATTTTGGCACCATCTTCAGATGTAGGTTACGTCAGGCATCTTTGCCATGGCGCTTGTGCCAATGCTGGGGACATGTTCCTGCAGCCCTCCCCTTGTGACTGTGGTGTGGGCCTGAGGCCCCATCTCCAACTGCCTGTGATCCTGAACTGCCATGGGGAGGGGAAACACAGAGCCAGGTGTGCAGGACCACAGTTCATCCTGCTCCCCGCCCCCACGTCCCTGTGTGCGTGTCTGCTGCTCCCTTCTGTCACTGCAGGGCTCTCTTTGCAGGCTCCCGTAAGCTGGAGTACAACGGACAGACCTGGCACGAGCATTGCTTTATATGCAGCAGCTGCCAGCAGCCCATTGGGTCACGGTCCTTCATCCCAGACAAGAAGGATTATTACTGTGTCCCCTGTTACGAGAGCAAGTTCGCTCCTCGCTGCACTCGGTGCAAAAAGGTACATGTGGGCAGACAGCCCAGAGCCTCAGCCCTCACCCAGGGACAGGGAGCTCCCTGCTCCTGCCTGAACCCTGGCAGAGGAGGGTTCAGGTGACAGCACCCCAGCTGGGCCGTTGCCCTTTGCCTGTGTGTCACCAGCATGTGCTCTCTTCCTGCAGACCCTCACCAAGGGAGGAGTGACCTACCGGGATGAGCCCTGGCACAAGGAGTGCTTTGTCTGCATGGGCTGCAAGACCCCCTTGGCTGGGCAGCAGTTCACCTCCCAGGACGACAACCCCTACTGCATCAAGTGCTTTGGGAACCTCTATGCCAAGAAGTGCAGCGCCTGCACAAAGCCCATCACAGGTGAGCAGAGCAGCTCTCTGAGGAACCCCGTGAGGGAGGAGCTCTTTGATGCAGTGGTCCTGGGGCTACTTCTGTCCCTTTGTCTGCATCTTTCAAAGTGGTAAACTGTGTCCCATGGGAGGAATTCCCTCTACCCACAGGCAAAGGCTCCAAAGTGACCCCTCAAAGCATGACTTCATGTCTCTAGCTTGCCTTTTTTGATACTGATTGCCATGTCCTGTGAAAAGGTTGTTCGCAGATAGGGAAAGCCAGGGATTTTGAGCCATAGCTAGAGCAGCACCTGGTGTGGCGGAGTCTGGACCTGCTGTACCTGCCTAAGGCAGGGGAAGTAAGGGATCCTCTTCTGCCCTCTTCTACAGAACCCCCTAAGAGAGTCTGGCCTCCTTGCCCTCCCCCACTTGACCTTCCCCCTTGCAACTCCCAGGTGCTTGCTGCTGGGAAGGCAGGAGAAGCCGTGAATCAGCTGGTGACTCAGAGGATGATTCTGGCTGAGGACAGCTCCCAGGCACCCGCTTCCCCTCTGGTCCTTATCAGTTTGTTGCAGTCCTGGGGAGAAGAAGGTCACAGCCCAGCAGTCCAACAAATACCAGCAGAGAAAGGAAGCTCCTGTGGAGCCTCTGCAGGAGCCTGGGTCTTAGCTGGTGGCAGGATGGCTCTTCCCCGGATTCCAGTAGTTCTGTCTGCCTTCATTCACTGTGATGGTGCAGCTCCTCTCCCTGCTTTTCCTAAGGGAGAAAATCGTGATTCTGGTCCAAATATGTCAACCCTGCAAAGTCTGCTCTGAAGCAACTTTAGTGCTTTTTCCCCACAAGAGTGGAGATTCACATTTCAGATGTATTTGGTCCTGGGGGGTGTTTTGGGTGCCACCACCAGCGCCATGTGTGAAGACCTGACCTGGAGACGAGCAGGCCAGGGTTCAGTCTGTGCAGGAAGCTCAGCCCAATTTCCCCAGAGGCTGATATTGCCCTCTGTCCCTTCCGCAGGCTTTGGCGGCGGCAAATACGTCTCCTTTGAGGACCGTCACTGGCACCACAACTGCTTCAACTGCGCCCGCTGCAACACTTCGCTGGTGGGGAAAGGCTTCATCCCCGACAACGACGAGATCCTGTGCCGTGACTGCAGCAGCGACCTATGAGCCCCCGAGGACACCGCGGGGCAGGGGCTTCCTCTGTTCTTCAGGGCCTTTGTGCCAGGTCCCCCAGCAGCATTTCAGGGGCAGAGCACAAGGCACAGGAGACGGGGGCTGACCCCAAACCGTGGTGTGTTCAGGGGGTTCCTGTGCCCCCTCTCTGAAGGCTAGAGTATGCTGTGCTATGCCTCTGTGCAGTCAAAGCTAAATAAAGCTGAAAAAGGAGCTTCAAGACCCCCCATTATTTACTCTTTCTTTTTGCTTCCAGTCTGACCAGGCACAAGGCCAAGGCCCCAGCTGAGCAAAGGGCAGGAGTGGCTTCAGCACTGGGCTGCTGGATCTGCATGCTGGCAGCATGTATTCACCCCTCAGCACAGCGCTGACTTTTTTCTCCACGTGCTTCCCTCGCTCTGTGTGACACAAGGCAGTGGCTCAGGGCCATGCAGCTTGGCCACGCTGGCCTGTGTCACAGCTGGCTTTGCACAGCCTTCCCATATGCACAGCTGGCCCAGGCATGAAGGGCACTCTCTTCTGTTCTAGAGGTCTGGGGACACCAGGCTGGAGTGTGGCCAGGAAAAGAGCGTACATCCTGTCAGATGGGATCCACCTCTGGAATTCTGTAGCACCTCACTGTTTGCAGGCCAAACCCTTTGCTGAGCACCTCCATGGAGGTGCTCTCTTAGCTGTGAATGAGGAGTTCAAGTCACTTGTGGGTACGGGGCGTTCTGCCCACCCACCCCTACCCCATTCCTGTGCCGTGACCTCCCGTGGCTGGGGTGGCTGAGCTGGAGCTGGGAGTGCTGGCCTGCTGATGCTCAGATGCATCTGGCTGAGCGCTAGAGAAGGGCGTGCTGAAGGCTGAGAGCACTCAGGGCTTTATTCCTGCTCCATCCCTCTCATGAGCGTTCATGGGATGGGCACTGCTATGCAGAGCCCAGCTGCCGGTGGCAGCCGGAACACCAGAGACCTCTGTTAATTCAGGAAAGGGAGCGTTGCCCACAGACTGTGCCTGCGATTGGGAGCTGCTGGGAGGGTCTGCAGGAGCACAGAGAGCAGCTGAGGGGGCAGCAGGATGTCCACAACCTGCTCCTCCAGGGCTGCCTGTGTCCCCCAGCGGTAGGCAGGGAGTGGTGGCTCCCTCCAGCCACACTCGTCCTTCACTGTGTCCCAAACAAGAAGCAAACCAAAGGTGGCACCTGTGGAGAGGACTTTGCATTGTCCAGGTCCCAGCTGGCCCTAACTGCAAAACAGAGTATCTTGAGCCATCCCAGACTCACACGAGGCCTTGAGCAATCCTTGCTCAATGGCTGAGCTGGCCCTGGGCTAAGGCCCCTCTGCAGTGGGACGCTCATGCCTGCCTTGTTTCTACATCCTTCTGCTTCTGTCTAGCTGGGGCACTTTTGCCAACCCTGCTTTCCTGCTTAGTCAGCCACATGCTTTAACCTGTTCTTGTGGGTTTTTCCCTTTTGTACTCATTTGTCATGAATATCCATCCTTTTGTACACAACTACAGGATGAAGGGGCTAGTCCCCCACCCAGGCTTCACTTAGGAAGAGAAAATGTTATGCATGTTGAAGTGTTATTACTCTGTATTCAGGTTCTTGTTGAATCCTTGTTTGGAAGCTTTAATGACAGCAAATCAGAGTTTGTGTGTTTGCTATTATGAGGAGCTTGGAGCCATCTCCAGAAGGAATTGTCCTAAACCTCAGCGTCCTCTGTATTTCCTACAGCTTTATACAATAAACCATTTTTGTGACACTTGCTTTTCTGTGTCTCTTGAACAGCAGGCACAGGGCAGAGCACTGAGTTGCTGCTGGGCTCTGCTCAGCCTTGTCTCGCCCCTAATCCCATTCTGGGGATGGCCAGCCTCTGCAGTGCTCGTGCCTGCCTTCCCAAACCACAGCCCAACATCAGCTGTGCCGGTCCTGTGGTTGTGGCAGAGGAACAGCAGCTCCCTCCTCCTGCTGTGTGGCTGCAGTGGGTTCCTGGGGCTGGGGGTGCCCATCTGTCCACGCCTGCTGTCTGTACAGGCAGGCAGCTCTGCAGGACAGGCACCAGCAGGACTTGGGGTGCTGGCCCTGCGTGGGCACCGCTCCGTGCCTGCAGGCTGGCTGCAGGACTGACAGGTCACTGCGGTACCGAGCCGCTCCCGCTGTGCACACCAGCCTCCCTGCCCTGAGCGTGCCCTGCCTGCCCATGCCACCACATTCCGAAGGGGCTCGGGTAGATGCTGCTGTAGCCTCCAGCCAGGGTATCCATGGTCCCTTTTGGCAGCCTTCCCTGAAGCGCTGCGTGCTCACTACTCATGTTTATCGGCCAGGGAGCCATTTATTCCCTAACATACGAAACTATTTTCCACAGATCCTTTACATTTACTAACAGCTGCCATGACTTCCTCTGGATCTGCCTGCTCTGGCCCCCCCCCGGCACAGTGGCTGGGCTCCCACGGGTGCTGCTCCGGTGGCAGGACGGGCACAGCCCTTGGGGTGCACACACTGGCTCGGCGTGTGCACATTCCTGGCTGCTTCAAAGGCTCCTGCTCTGGTGGCTGATAGAGTTCTGGCATGATTTTTGTTGCTGTTGCTGCCCTGTGAGCTGGGCTGGGCTCTGGTGCTGGGCTTTGGAGGGTGAGTCAGCGGCTCCAGCCCAGAGGTTCCCAGCTGCGCCTGTCCTCCAGCGGCAGCACCGCAACACGGCCTGTCTGCAGTGCTATTTCCAGGGATCAACCGCAAAAGATTTCTGTACAAAGGGCCCCCAGGCTCCTCTTTCAGTCAGCCTCCAGAGCCTCACGTTTTTAGCCAAAAAAGGAAATGACCCAGCTGCACGTAGCACTGGAACATCTGGATTTTATCCCTGTCATGAATGGGTCATGGCTGTACGTGGCCCAGTGCCTGATTTACAGGAGGGGGAGGGTGATGTCATGCACAAACATCCCCCAGGACTCTGGAGTGTGGCTCTGAAACAGTCATGGAAATTTTATTAAGCACAAGGAGCAGTGTGAGGGGGGTCAGGCCAGGGCTGTTGTGCTGGTGAGGTGGGAGCGGGGAAGCTGCTGAGGACATGGGGCAGCACTGTCGGGGTAGAAAGAGACCCCGGCATTGACCAAATCTGCCCAAGCTGTGCTCTCCTGCACCACTGCAGATCAGGGACAGCGTTTGCAGCCCCAATGGGCAGAGCCAGGTCCAAGCCGCTGACCAGGGAGTCCCGTGCAGGGCCAGGAGTTGGACTTTGATGATCCTCAGGGGTCCCTTTCAGTTCAGGATATTCTGTGATTCTATGAATTCCAGCTCCCAGCCCCTGACAGACTGCACTGCTGCCCTGGAATGAAACAGCATCTCCCGGACCAACCTTCTCCCGCCTTCTCCCAGCTCCTCCCACGTGCACTGCCATTTGCAGGGTGAGGAAGAGGAAGGTCACGCAAGGGCTGGTCTTGTCCCACCTTGACCCTCCTGATGCCAGCAGCCCAAAATAAAGAGGCCATGTGGCTGGATGGGACATTGTTGGATTTCAACTCCTTCCCTTTCCAGAGATGAAGTTTCATGCAAAGAGAAATGGAAGAACATTCAGTTCAGAATCTTATCTCTGGTTTTATTTTTAGACAGGCATTCATGAAGAAAAGTGATGTACTTTGCTGCCCCAAAGACAATATTCTTGCCTGCAGCATCATCCTCTCCTCAGTGAAGGATCACCTTTGCCATTAATCACGACAAATTTTTCCTTGTTTTTGGCTTAGAATAATTTATCACACATGGCAGAAAAACACGAACAACTTATTAGTGAGTCAGAATTCAATTACAGCTTCGCATTTGGCAATGAGGGGGGGGCGCGGCACGGCTGTGACCCGTCCTTGGATTCAGGATGGATCTGCAGAAGGTTGGAACCGAAGGGGAACGCTGCAGCCCGGGTGTCTGCGGGAGGCCTCGCACCGCCATCGTGCCCGCGTTGCTGGAAGCGGCGCCTGCGCTGCCGCCGCACCGAGGCCCGCGGCCGGGGCTGCGCTGCGTGACCGCCGGGCAGCCCCCGAGC
>VZTJ01006507.1:1215660-1231473 GCA_013397795.1 Orthonyx spaldingii
ACACCGCGCCGGAACCGCCGCGGCCGGAGCTGCCGCGGGCGCACACGGGCCGCGCCGGGCCTTCCGGCGGCAGGGCAGGCGGAGCGCGGCATGGAGACCATCCTGGAGCAGCAGCGGCGCTACCATGAGGAGCGGGAGCGGCTCATGGACGTGATGGTGAAGGAGATGCTCACCAAGAAGTCCACGGTGCGCCCGGGGCCTCGGGGGGTGGGGGCGGCCGCCGCCCGGGCCCGCGCTCACCCCCTCGCCTCTCCCCGCAGCTCCGCGACCAGATCAACTCGGACCATCGCACCCGGGCCATGCAGGACGTGAGTGCGCGGGGGCCGGGGCGGGCCGGGCCGGGCCGGGCTGGGCTCCCGGGGGCGAGCGGGGCCCGTCCCGGTAACGGGCTCGGCGACGCTCGGGCCTTTCCTTTGTTCCGCAGAGGTACATGGAAGTGAGCGGCAACCTCCGCGACCTGTACGACGACAAGGACGGGTGAGTGTGCCCGAGCGTGTCGGGCTGGTGAGGAGCTTTGGGGCTGCTTTGAGTCAACGTCTAAAGAGTAACACACAAATCCAGACGTGGCGCCTAAAGGCAGAGCAGGAGCCGAGCGCACATGGGCAGCGTCCGTGTTGGACTGGATGCGTTTTGTTGTGCGTGTGGTTCGCGTCGAGGGGAGGCCCTGGCAGCCTCGGGGGGTTGTGGGGCTGCAGCAGGTGCGGGGGGATGTGGCCCTGAGCCAGGTGGGCCCGGAGGTGCCCCATGACTCGCAGGTTTGCAGTCAGACACCACAGCATAGACCTGGACTAAGGCTGTGTCAGCATCACCTCGTTTGCTCTTCCCTTCGTAATCTGTTGCTGTCCAGGCAGTCGTAGCCTGCGTAAGGAAGAACTCAGTGCCATTTCCGGGCCAAATGAATTTGCGGAGTTTTACAACAGACTGAAGCAAATTAAGGAATTTCACCGGAAGCACCCAAATGAGGTGAGTAGTTACCTGCTCCCTAGGATCAGGGGAGATGTGCTCTGTTGCATCTCATCCCTACAGGGAACAGAGCTTTTGTTTCCCCCGTTTAATTGCCTTAACAAGTACTGAGAACACTCAGCAGTCACTTGAGCACAGCTGCTCAGGGTCAGGCAGCACATGAGGGAGCAGTGCAGGACACCCACCCTGTTCCCTGCTAGGGAATGTTCAGCTGAGCTGGGGTCACATCTCACCTTTCTCGTGTTGGCTAAAGCTACACTTTTGCCTTTGTGCAGAAAGAAAGGTGACAAAGCTCAGAGTCCCTTTTCTGTTTGCAGTCTCATTATTTTCCCGTCATGTGATTTTATATTAGTTATTCTGGGACAGGAGCTGAAGTAAATCACTATGTGACTTGTGTCTGCCCATGCAGATCTGTGTTCCTATGTCAGTGGAGTTTGAGGAACTGCTGAAGGCCAGGGACAACCCAAGTGAAGAAGCTCAGAGTAAGTTTGTCGTTTGCTCGAGATTATTTAATAGGTTGTTTGATGTGGTTTACATGTTTTAGGGCCTCACCTCCCATTTACTAAATGACTTCTGAAAATTCTTCTGTCATCTAAATTCTTCTGAACTGCAGTCCCTGGAATGTTCCCCAGTGAGGCTGCTGTTCCTGAGGAATGTTCTGGTGTTTGCACAGAGCAGCAGTTGGGGCTGCTCAATGAGTGTCAAAGGCATTGTAGCGCCTTCCTTAAGCATATATGACTTCACAGATAACCCTTTTCCTGCTCAAAAACAGTTGTATTATACGTAGGGAATATTAAGCTCATAATAAAGCTTTTCCTGATCTTTCCTACAGATTTGGTGGAGTTCACAGATGAGGAAGGGTACGGACGGTACTTGGATCTGCATGATTGTTACCTCAAGTACATTAACCTGAAATCATCAGAGGTGAGTGGCTGCTGTGTGTGGGCACCTCCAGTCCTTGCTACATCAGGGCCCAGGGATTCCCAGGCCCTGCACAGGCTGGGGCTTCTCTTTTCTGGGAACTGGATGTTAATTTGGCAGTGTATGAACTCTGACTCAGACTTTCTGTTCTTAGAAATTGGATTATATCACTTACTTATCCACATTTGACCAACTCTTCGATATTCCCAAGGAGAGAAAAAATGCTGAATATAAGAGGTGAGCCTGTTTGCCTGCCTACTTCCTTTATGGCACTTGGGGAGAAGGAATTTGCTTCTGAAGTGTTCAGCTGCTAATATTATAATTAACAGCCAAACTTAACTCACATAAATTGGGTCCCTGAGCTCAGCCATGTGTCTGAACCCCAGACAAACATGCAGCACAGCAGAGATGTGGAGAGCCACATTTGGCTCTGAGAAGGAGCTTTAATGTACCCTTGGGACTGCTGTGTCAAGAAATCCTGTGTGGGAAGCTGGCCTGACCTTGGTCACATCCCTCTGCAGCAGTGGAGGGTAGTGACTGTCCAAAGATGTGGTTCAGGGGTGGCAGTGAATTACCTGTGCTCATGATTCCCCTGCCAGGTATCTTGAAATGCTCCTTGAGTACCTGCAGGATTACACAGATCGAGTGAAACCATTACTGGACCAGAACGAACTTTTTGGGAAAATTCAGACGGAGTTTGAGAAGAAGTGGGAGAACGGCACATTCCCAGGCTGGCCGGTGAGCAGCTGAGCCTGGGTGATGCTCCTGTGTTTGTGAGGGGGTTCTGTGAGTCATTTGTGTAAAGTCATTGCTGGGGGTGACCATGACAGTGAGGGCTGCAGCTCTGTGTCACTAGGGTGCAGGGTGATACTGACCTGCATTTAAAACCCAGCATAACTGGTTTGAAACGAGTATTGTTTCAGGTTGGCTTATTTTGCATCTTTATTATTGTTCCATTTTCCGTTTAGTGACAGGATTTTTCTCTGTGAAATGAATTCGTTTTCTTGAGGTTAAAATGTTCTATGGCCAGAAGTGTTGTAGTATGTCGTGCAGCTCTTGCATGTGGTTTTTTTTTTGGCAGAAAGAGACCAGCAGTGCCCTCACCCACGCTGGAGCCCACCTGGACCTCTCGGCCTTCTCCTCCTGGGAGGTATGTTTCCAGTGTGCTGCACTTACTGCCACATTTTGAGTAGGTGGAAGTTCAGTCATTTGGGTTTTTTGTGTAATTTTAGTGCTGTGTTTTCATCCCTGGCTCTGTGCTTTCTGAGTAAAACCTTGCTGGTGCTGTTGATGTAACTTCTCCCATTGGGGGATGTAACTTGAAAGACGTGGTTAGATTTGTCACATTCCTCATTTTCCAGGGAGGAGGGGTACACTGTTGACAGCCTTTTCTTGAATACTGTTCAATAAGCTAAATTTTTTAATAAGCTAAAGTGGGCTATATCCATATTGTGTGTGTTGAACAGCTTGTCTCTTACAGTGGTTTATTTAATTGAACAGGAATTGGCCTCCCTGGGACTGGACAGGTTAAAATCAGCTTTGCTGGCTCTGGGGCTGAAGTGTGGCGGGTAAGGTGCAGTCTTTGTAGAGTTCCTTCAGTTTCTGAGGTCTTCCTGTATCACATTTCTTTCTGGGATACTTGTGTGGTTGTCTCTGCTGTACTAGAATTACCTTGGTGATGTTTGAAATCTCCTGTGTGGGAGTCTCTGGTACAGAAGACTTTGACTTGAAGAATTAATACAACTATAAAAGGAATCTCATGATTTCCTAAAAGCTACATTTAGAATTTTGTTGCATGAATTCAAATAGTTCTCAGGAAATGTAAAACTGCCTTCTAGACTAATCCCCTCCCTGCTTCTCTGCAGGACTCTGGAGGAGCGTGCTCAGAGGCTTTTTAGCACTAAAGGCAAGTCCCTGGAAGCACTTGATCCTTCCTTGTTTGCTAAGAATCCAAAGACAAAAGGAAGCAAAAGGTGAGTTCTTAGAGGTCATTCTGAGGCTGGGAATGTTTTCTGCTCTTGGGTGAGGAGTGTTCTGTAGCCACCACTCCTGTGGAGCTAGGACAGAGATTCTGGAGTATTAGAAGCTTTTCGTGTTGCACCAAACAGTGCTGAACCAAATGAAAGGTATCAGAGATGAACTTGTGCATTTAATGAAAATACCTCATCTGTTTCAGAGACACTGAAAGAAATAAAGATCTGGCATTCCTGGAAGCTCAGATTTATGAGTATGTGGAAGTTCTTGGGGTAAGGATTTTATTTTGGTTTTGAGCTTTTTTTTTTCAGAGCTGTCAGGTGGTGACTGGAAGGTTGTCCTCGTCTTTACCTAATGCTTTCATAGACAGCACCACATCAGTGTGCTGCACCACATCTGTTTTGTGCATAAGTCACAGAGTATTGCAAATCTTTACTTGATCTGTCGTGCTCCTTGCCTTCAGTTTTGGGGGATTGTTTTCAGGAGCATGGCTGCTGCTGTAGTAACATTGGAAGTGCTAATAGGTGATACAAGGTTTCATTCTTTGCAAGTAGGAAATGTCAGGGTACTAAAAACTGAAATTGTTTGGCTGAGAGTAAGGTGGGACTGCTCTGCTTCACACTTGTCTTCTGTTTCCTCCCTCTGTACACTGAGGAAGTTTCTTGCTACAAGAGTTTGCCCTGACTTTTTTGCTGTCGTGGTGTGTGGACAATCCCTTTCCTTCTCCCGCTCCAGGAACAAAGACACCTCACCCATGAGAACGTGCAGCGTAAGCAGGCGCGGACAGGGGAGGAGAGAGAGGAGGAGGAGGAAGAGCAGATCAGTGAGAGCGAGAGTGAAGATGAAGAAAATGAAATCATTTATAACCCTAAAAATCTGCCTCTTGGCTGGGACGGGAAGGTAACTGGGACTCTCAGGCCTGGAGAAGTGGGGGAGGTCACTGACTCCACACCACTCCTCTGTTTGAGCTGCTTTGCCTTGCGACCTAATCCTCATGTGTCCTTGCTTGCAGCCCATCCCATACTGGTTGTACAAACTCCATGGTTTGAACATCAACTACAACTGTGAGATTTGTGGTAACTACACCTACCGAGGGCCCAAGGCGTTCCAGCGGCACTTTGCAGTAAGTGCCATTGACTGCAGGAACAGCCCTGCTGGCTTCACACAGTCACTGTAACCAGTCCCTGCTGAGTCCCTGCGGTCCCCGAGCAGCACTTCTGACGTGTGGGTCTGGGCTGGTGCTGCAGGGCCATGCAGTGGGACCCAGAGATCGTGTTGGGCATACAGAGATCTCTTCTGCTGATGCTGTACCATCCCTGCCTGTTTGAACACCCATTCCAGTGCTCAGGTCTGATGGGTGCAGGGTGCCTGTTGATGGCTGATGTGGTGTTACTGTCTACAGGACAAGAAAATAGTGTTTTTATGCAGGACTGGCAGATTTGTACTTTGATTGTATGTGTTGCACCCTGTTCAGATGTTAATGTCTTTTATGCTCTTTGGCATTGTAGAGGATGCATTGTTCCCTCTCACACTGACCTCATCTCTTTCCCCCAGGAGTGGAGACATGCCCACGGCATGCGGTGCCTGGGCATTCCCAACACAGCACACTTTGCCAACGTCACACAGATTGAGGATGCAGTCTCGTGTAAGTAGTGATGGCAGAACAGGGAACATGTTAAAGAACACCACCTTTTCTGAAGTCGTGGCTTTGGACCTTGGTCTCGTGTCCCATCCTGAACAATCCGTTTAAAGTCTTGCTTGCTGCAGTTCAGTGCCTTTCAGTAACCACACAGAGGAATGATAACGTTGTAATGGATGTTAGATACATGCCAGAGTGGAATGCTGGAGTGACAGTGTTTTAAAAGAAAGGAGGGAAAAAAGCTCATGTGATTGTTTTACTGTATTAAAAACAAGTATCTCCAGGGAAGTGACATAGATCCTGTTTGTGTTTGCAGTGTGGGCAAAGCTGAAACAGCAGAAGGCTTCAGAGAGGTGGCAGCCTGATACAGAGGTGAGCACTGACAGGCATTCAGTGTCTCCCCTCCTGTGACCACGGGAACCCCTTGTTCCTGGGTGTGAGCAGTGTTCTAACTTACACTGGTGTCTTTTCCTAAACTTCTGTCCCAGAGCCATTTTTCAGCAGTGTGCAGGGCAATGGTGGGAAGTAAAATCTGTAGTACAACCTGTACTGACTCTGGCTCTGCATGAGCTCTTCTCCCAGGACCTGCTGGCAGATCCACTGCCTGCCCTTCCTGCACAGAGATTGTGGCTCATGTTCAGTGGCTGCTCTTGGAGCCAGCATTTGATTCTCTCTCTAAACTGTTGGTTCTGTTCCAGGAGGAATATGAGGATTCCAGCGGGAATGTGGTGAACAAAAAGACCTACGAAGACCTGAAGCGCCAAGGGCTGCTGTAGCTGTCCCTGGGTGAAGGATCACACATCTGCAGAGAGTGTGGATATGGCAGCAGCTCTGACTTCTTCATTGTCTGGATTTTGTATGTGCATGAATATAGATTTCAAGAATACTTTATAGAGTCACTTTCTAGTAAGCCCATTAGACTTGTGACATTGTTTTATATTAAAGAATACCTTGAAAAATAAAGCCATTGTAATTTAGGAAGCGCTGAGAGACTTCTTTTGTATGCTAGAAGGAAGAGGTTTGATTACAGTGTGTTTAAAATGCTTTTTACACAGCTGTCAGAAATAATTCCTTCTCTCATTTCCACTCTGATGGAAAGGTTAATGGTGAGGGTTGACTCTCTGAAGTATGTGGACATTGTGTGCTGGTCCCATTTCTAGATCTTGCTGTGAGCTTGTAGTTTTCTTTGGGCTCCTTTACAAAACAAGCTCACCTGGCTTACAGGACTGCTTTTACCTTGGGTCTGTTTCCCTGGGAAGCTTTGGCCATTGTTTTTTTCAGGGAATTGCCAAATGAGCTTCAGGTTCAGCTCTGGTGATCTCTGGCACTGCTGTTGGCTTGAATGACGTGGTAGGTCATTCATGTGCAGATCCTTCTGTAGTGCAGGAGGATGGACATGGGAACAGAGGGTGCTTAGAGATGCCTGTTGTGGCTTCAGGAGCATCCTTCGCCCCTGGTGTCCCTCTTGGAGATGTCTGTGGATCATGGATTCATGCTGCCTCAAGAATTGCAGGTCCGTTGTGCAGAGACCACTCATCACAGGTGGCAGTGGCAGTTGTTCTGCACCTCCATCCCCCCTGAGTGCAGTGGTGGCTTGTGTGACATCTCCAGCCTCTCAAGCCCTTTCTCCCGTGCTGTACAGGGCCGTTTGTCTGCTGCTGTGGAGCCACATGTGACACTTCCCCAGGGGCTGGCTGGCAGGGGTGGGGCTGGGCTGTGGGGCAGGTGCCACAGCAGGTGGTGTGGTGCTCCGAGGTGCTCCAGTGCTGGCAGTGACTGCGGCTGGGCTGGGGCTTCACAAACAGCCAGACCGGTGAGTCAATGCTGTCAAGGCTCTTTCCCTGCCTGGGGGGAAGGTTCTGGGATCAGACCATGTCAGGCATATGTTGGTTCCTTACCTGCCCTGGAGCTGGGGTGGGATGGGCTGGTGCTGGGCTCAGTAAGGATGTCCAGAGCTGTTCTGGGTGGTGGCTGCACTGGGTTGCAGGGTGAGAGGTGCCAGCTGGCATTGTTTTTTCTGTCACTCTGAGGGAGCAGCCTTGGAGGCCTCTGCATGAGCTTCAGCCCCTCCAGGTCCTGGGAGAATTGTGACTCAGTCTAAATCATAAAACAGGAGGGGAGTATTACCATTCCTCTCGGAGAATTTGGCTTTGGAGCGTGTCTGGAGTCATATCTCCACCACTTCCTTAGCAAAACAGGTAAACATTTGGAATGAAAATAGAGAATGGAGAGCCAGGTCACATCTTCACTTGCAGCAGCAGCAGCAAACTGCAGCATGGTGGCACTTTTCACTGTGTCACCCTGACTCCTGCTCCTGCAGGGCTGTGCAGCCTGTGAGCTCTGGGGAGGGTTGTTGCCACACCAACAGCACACACAGTTCCCCAGGGCTCCTGTTCCCTGTCAGCCACCACGGCAGCCCCGGTGGATTTGGGGAGTCTCTCAGGAGGGGGTGCCTGGTTGCCCCAGGGATGAGCACTGGAGGTAGAGCAGAGACCGGCACTGGGGTGGGTGTCCTGCCCCTCGGGGGAGCAGTTCTGACCATGCCTCCTTCTGCCAGGTCCGGGTGCAGCCTCTGGAGGATGACGATGGCTGGACACCGATGGCTCGTCCTCCCCGTTCAAGGTGATGGGGCTCTGGTGCAGCATGAAGAGCAGTGTCTGTCTGTCCCCATCCTGGGTTCAGCATTGCTCCAGCTGTTGGGGGCTGTGCCAGAGGCCTCCCTGGGGTGAAGGGTGGCTGCTGGGGTTTCAGGAAAGTGGAGGAGTACCCCTGCTTATCTGTTTCAAGGATGAGTTGTCTGTGCTGCTGGGGAGGCTCTTTGGGCTGCGGGTAAAGCAGGCAGCTGGTGTGGTTGTCTCAGTCATTCCCACTCCATTCCAGGCTTGCTGCTCTGCATCCTGGCTCTGCAACTCTGCCTTCAGGACTCTTTTGCTACAGCAGGTGAGTTCTGTATCCCAAGGGGAAATGTGGGGGCCTGTGGGGAGTGGGGCAAAGGCAGAGTGATGCACCAGGGACTTTGTGCCTGTCCTCTCCAGGCTGCACTCTGTAAGACAGAGCTGCAGGAAAGGTGAGGAACCCTTCCTCATGGTTTAGCCCCCATGAAAGCCTGTTCTTCCCAGGCAATATGTCTGGAAGTGGGAGGGAGAGGCTATTGTAAGGTCTGTCCATAGTGCTGCTGTGGGGGACTGTTGGCTCTGACCTGCTTCTTGGGCTGCCCAGTTGGTGGCTGCAAGAGGACCCTGTTGGGGACATCTTGTCACTGAATGCCATTTCACCTCCCAGCCACAGGGTGACAGATGCTTCCTGCAGGTCCCTCTGGACTGTGCCATAGCTCAGGAAGGGACACAAGGCTTACTGAGCATGTTCTGCCTTGGTGTTTCCTTCACCAAGCAGGAGCTTTGTGTTTTTCAGAGCACAACATAGCTGCCAACACCATGGTGATGGCCACCAAGAACATATCGGTGGCCACTAAGAATGCCTCGGTGGTGGCTGTGGCCACCAAGAATACCTCAATGACCACCAAGAATGCCTTAATAGGGGTGGTGACCACCAAGAAGGCCTCAGTGGTGGCTGTGGCCACTAAGAACACTTCGGTGGCCACCCAGAATGCTGCAGTGGTGGTGGTCACCAAGAATGTTGCAGCGGTGGCCACTGTCAACAACACTTTGATGGCCACCAAGAACACCTCGGTGATAGTCAAAGCCACCAAGAACACCTTGGCAGCTACCAAGAACACCTCTGTGGTGGCCACGGCCACCAAGAATACCTCAGCAGCCACCAAGAATGCCTTGATGGTGGCAGCAACTACCAACAAGGCCTTGACGGCCACTGAGAACACCTCAGTGGTGGCAGTCACCAAGAATGCCATGGTGGTGGCCACCAACACCTCTATCAATGCCTCTGTGGTGGCCACCAACACGTCTATGAATGGAGCGGAAGAGACAATGGTAAGGGGAGGAATGGGAAGGGGGGTATTTCTGGGCCGTTGCAGCCCTATGGACAGTGTCTCTTTCCCGGCTGGTCGGTCACGAGATCTAGGAGTGCCCTGGGAGCATCTCCTGTGGTGGAAGGGAGCACGGCGGGTGGCCTGGTGGGGGTGGCCCCTCCAGCCAGTGAGGCTGTGGTTGGGGACAGCCCTGAAGTGCTGTGTGAGGAGGCTTTGCTGCAAGGTGACACCCCGGTGTCTCTCCAGCTCACCTGCCAGAGCTTTCAGTGCTCCGGAGAGAGGTGTTACCAGGATGAAGCCCATGCCAATGAAACAATCACCTGCCATAATGAGACTTACTGCGAGGTACGGAGATGCAAGGGGGCTGCAACTGGGAAAGCCTTCCCTTTCTTTATCTCAGGAATCCACAGTGCTCTATAAAGCCTGTGTCCATCTCCCATTTCCCTTTTCTCTCTGTCAGTCTGTCAGTTATTTCTGCTCTTTCATGATGGCACCTCCTCACACTCATTTCATCCTTTGACTCTGCCTGTTGCAGCTTTTTCGTTTCTCCAGCACAAACTACACAGCCAGGTGCAGCAGCAGGTGCAGCACGGAGCTGTGCAGGACCAAGGCCAGCGTGAGCAGGCAGCGGTGTGCCCTGGAGTGCTGCGCCAGCCCGCTCTGCCTGCGGCTCAACGCCAGCGCCTACGGTACCGGCTGGGCTTTGTTCTGCGGCAGAGGTGGGAGATGGGTGGGCAGAACCCAGCGTGGAGGGGCTATGGCTGCATCGATGCATCTCTTCTGCCCTGGGGCTCGCTCTATCCTTGGAGTTGGGTGAGGGGCAGGGTGGCCCTGGCAGCTCTGAGCACAGTACGAGCCGTGCTGGTGGACCTGGCCCTGAGTGGCTGTGGAGGGTCCCGTGTGGGCTGTGCTGGGTGCAGCCTCACAGGGCTCCTTGTGTGTCTGCAGGTGACCTCCCACCCACCTCTGTGCCACTGAAGACCACCACGACCCCTCGGCCTCCCCCCCAAAGCGTAGGTACCACAGGAGCAGAGGCTGCTGCATCCATGGGTTCTGGGGTCTGTGGCTGCTGGGATGGCTGAGCTTGCACCTGAGCAGGGGACAGGGAAAGGTCCCTCCTCCACTTGGTTTATGGGGTAAAAAGCTGGCTCTGGGAGGGCAACAAATCCTGGATGAGCACTGGAAGTAAGGAGTCCATAAGGAGCCCTGTCCATCAGGCCTGTTCCCCAGCCCAGCACTTGTATCAGCTCAGGCAGTTTGACCTGACCACAGGATGAGCCTTGCTGCAGCTGCAGGGAGTGTGCAGGACCCACTGAGGTCTGCAGCCCTTTCCTGAGCCTAGTGGAGGGGAAGGTGCTTATCTTTGCAGAGCCCTGTTAAGAGGAAGGAAAAAGGAGACTTGAAATTTGCTTGCTCTGCTGGTCTTTCAGAAGTTTCTTGCAGTTTCAGAATACTCCTTTATCTCTAGATCTCACTAACACTCCTTTATCTCTGGATCTAAAACGCCTGAGAGAGCACAAATACCAGCAGGACAGAGGGGGGTGGAGAGGAGCCCTCAGGAGTGAAGGGCTGTCTGAAATGCAGTTTTTGTCCTGGAGTCTGATGGGTATATGGTGTCTCCCCGGCCCTTTCTGTCGTAGGACAAAATGTGTGCAGCGTTTTCCTGTCACGGGGACGGGTGCTTCAAAGGCAGGAAGACCATCACTAGATGCATTTTGGGGCAGGACTTCTGTGAGGTATGGCCTGGGGCTGCAGAGCATTGTGTTTCTGTAATGCTAATACTAAAGGCTCGGCATGACCCCCAGGCTAATGTCTCTCTCCTTCCAGATGAAGAAGATGGGCTTGAATTACATGGCAGGATGCAGCAAAGCCTGCAAGGCTGCCAAACCAGTCTGTGCCGGTGGGATGAAGGCTGCCTGTTACCAGGAGTGCTGCCCAGCCACCCCAAAAGCCAGCTGTCTGAAACTGGACGGCAAAGTCCACGTCAATAGCGCTGGGCAGGTGACACTGGGCCCGCTCTTGAAGGTCCTGGCATGTGGGGTGGTCCTTCTCCTGAATTACAGGGCCTCCACTTCCCTCTGGGGTTAGGCAGCAGCTGGGAGGCTCCACAGCATCTCCTGCAGCACTCAGTAGGTTCCCACCCCTCTCTGAGTTCAGCCAAGGCTGCTAGCAAATGCCCTCTGTGTTGTCCCTGTCCCACGAACAAGGTGTCCAGGGCCCTCAGCATCTGCTCATGGGCAGCTGCACCCCTTGGGGGTCTCTGTGCTTGGCTTGGTGGCTGCCCTGCCCAGGACCCCACTGTTGATCCTATACCCCACCCTTAAGCTGCACCCTGAATCCTGCACCATCCTGGGATGGGTGAGTGCTGGCCTCTGTTTGGTGTCTTGCATGTCAGTAAATTTTAAATACTTGAAAACAAGATTCCCCCTGTGTATCCAGAGGAAAAGCACTTAATTTGTGCAGTCAGAAAGCCACACCAAGGGATTCTGCCCTGCCCTGCCCAAATCCTGTAGGTCTGAGAGACCCGCAAGCTAATTATGGATCCTGGGAGTGGTGCAGTGTGTGCCTCTGTGCTGCTGGAATGGAGGACCTCAGGAGCTGGAACAAGAAGGTATTAGGCCTCCTTAAAAAACAGAAAATTCTGCCTTGGCTGAGGCACAGGGGCTGCTCTAATCAATGACCTGCTTGTGGCAGAAAATCCCCGCACCCCCTCTGACCTGTTAGTTCCAAAGTGCCCTGGCAATGAAACGGTTCTTGCCTGCGTAGGTAAAATAGTAACTTTATGTTTCATCCCTCAGTCCTAGGCAGGGAAATGGGATTCATCTGAAAGCGTCTGGTTTTTTAGATGATGCTGTTCCACATGTGTGCTTCTCTACTGCTAAAGGCAGAGCCCAGAGGTGAGCATGAGCCTGGGCCATGAACCAGCTGTGGCACTCCCTCAGCCTGTTCTTGCAGCACACAGAGCAGGGCTGGAGCTGGTCAGGCAGAATTCCCTGGAGTCAACGTGCTGCCGCTCAAGCACAGTGCATGGTGCTGCTCCCTGCCACCGCTGTCCTCTGCTGCCACCGGTTCCTTAGCGAAAAGACTGCGAAATATTAAAATCTTTGTGTCAGCTCCCTGGCTGGCGCTGGTGTTTCGAGTGTGGCCGAGCATGGTGTGCCCTGTGGGAGGGCAGGAGAGCTGGGCTGGGCAGGTTCGAGCCCTTGGGGCCTGCTGTGCTCTGCCAGCAGGAAGACTGTGCTGTGCTGGCCCTCATGGAGCACTGCCAGCCCTAACGGGAGCGGATGTGGGGCTGCATGGAAAACACGTCACTCCGCCACAGCCGGCCCTTCCCACGCTGCAGTGCCCGCTCTGGTACAGCGGAACCGCAGCTCAGCCCTCGGGGCGTGTGTTTCATTTGTTTCAGGCCAGCGTCAGTGTATTCGTGTCAAGGGTTCTTCTTGACATGAACCACACAAACACACCCCAGCACCGCAATTCTTGTGAGGTTTGGTGTTTATAGCAGCTGTATCAGACTCTTCCCTTGTCGGTTGGTTAGCAGGGAGGGAGGGGGGAAGTGGTGCAGAGCTGTCACTGACCGAGACAACTCGGGTTTTCCCTGTCTTTCGACCTACATCTCCCACATCTGTGGAAGGAGCTGATTTAGGCCAAACTCTGTTTCTACAGTGCTAAAGGCTCTGCTGATAATTTACAGCACCTACGCCCACACTCCACATTAACTCATTTCTATAACAACCCGGCTCCTGTGCTGGGTCGTCTTCAAATTCAAAATAATTCGAGCGCTGCTGAAAGTAAGAGCATCTCGCGATTTTCCATGAAAATTAACCTTTCCCGTGTCTGCCAGCCCGAGAGCTTCCCCCCTCTCCATCTCCCCTTCCTTCCGGGAGGGGCCAGCCGGAGGCGCGGGGTTCGGCCGCAGGAGCTGCCGCGGGGCAGGGCCGGGCCGTGCCTCCCCCGCCGCTCGCATCCCGCCGGGCAGCATCCGCTCGGCCGCCGTCCCTGCCGGCCGCGGCCGCTCCCCCCGCTGGTTCCTGCGGCGGCTCCGTTATTTCCGGCGGCTCCGTGCCCGTCCCGCCGCCGGTCCCGCAGCGGAGCGACAACGGAGCGGCGGCGGGGGCGGCCCTNNCCCGGGTGGGGGGAGCCGCGTCGCATCGTGTCGCGACAGCCGCCCTGAGCGCGGGGGAGCCGCCGGGGGAGCCGCGGGGCACCGGCCCCGGGGAGCGCCGTCCGCCGCGCTGCCGGGGCGGAGATGGACCAGTCGGTCGCCATCCAGGAGAGCCTAGCGGCGGGGGCGACCTGCCGGATCGTATCCTTTGCTCGGCCCCGGTGCCGCGGGCCCCTCTCCCCGCTTCCGCCGGTCCCCGCGGTGCCGCCGCGCTGCCGCCGGGCTGTCGCCGTGCTCCCCGGTTTGTCCCCGCCGATCCCTCCCGCCGGGCTGTCGCCGTGCTCTCCGGTTTGTCCTCGCCGATCCCCCCGCTCCTCCCCGCCGGCGTTCGCCGCGCCGTGTCCGCTCTGTGCCCGCTGCCTGCCGCTGGCCCCACCGTTCCTTGACCCGCAGCCGCAGGCGGTGCAGGCCCTCCTGGCGTCGGGGGACAGCGTGGAGAGCCGGCTGCTGGGCCTGGTGGAGCGCCGCGGGCAGCACGCGTGGGTGCCGGACCGCAGCGCGGGGCGGGCAGGAAGAACGTCTGAGAGAACTCTGCGGGTCCCTCACGGGCCTCGAGAGCCACCTGAGAACCCCCTCCCATCCCAAGGGCTCTCCCCCAGGGCGCAGTGCTGTAGGGCAGCAGTTTGAAGGCTCGGTGCCTTGATGTTGTGGGTGGTCAGTGAGAAGCCCCAGGCCCATAAACTGCTCTGCTCTGCCAGTGATGTGAACACGTTATTTACGTGGTGGGGTGAGCAGGTGGGTGGGCACATGGTCGAGCAGTTACTTTGGGGTTTGCAGGAGGCTGTGCTGGCAGGGGCTGCTGGCTGCGATGGGATCTGTGCTTGTCTGTCTGCAGACACGCCAGAACTGAGGAGGCTTTGCCTCTCTCTGCTTGCAGGATCTACGTGTACACTCACCGGCGGATGGCCATCACAGCTGAGGACGTCTGGCTGGAGAGGGTGATCCCCATCACAGATGGGTTTGCAGTGGAAGAAGGTACTGACACACTGTGGTAGCCCAGTGGCGGCTTCCAAAGAATGGGATGGAGGGGTTTGGAGTCCATATTCTGCTGTTCTACTTCCTGAAATTTGCAATCTATTCTGCCTTCACATTTTTTCTTCAGTTTGTTATCCTTGGTGAAACATGTGCATCACATGACATCTCTGGCAGGGCCCTGTGAGGACCAGGGTACCTGTGTCCCACCAGGCCCCAGCCACAGCCCCTGCCCAGCAGGTTTGTTCTGCCTGCCTCTGTTCCTGCAAGGAACATTTGGAGTTTGGAGAAGCTGCTGAGCTCACTAACCTCAAAGTATCAGCGTGGTCTGCAGATGTGTTGCTTAGCTTTCAACTGAACTTTGTCTTACTTTTGCAGTTGTACTCGACAGCGACCTTCACGTCATCGGTGAGTTCTGTGTTTGCTTTGGTGCATTACAGGTGCTCTGGGCCCTGTGCCAGCTGCAGGCAGGGGGGCAGGACTGGGGGCTCTTGGCCCCGGGGGAGCTGCCTGGGGAGGGGTTGTGCCCCGCGGCTCCTGGGGCACTTGCCATGCTGTTGGGCCACAGTTAGCTGGTGCTAATGAGCATCCTCAGCCCCATCCAACCAAGGGAACTAATTTTCCATATGCTTTTAAACTGCTACTGGAAGATTACTGAAAAAGCAGAATAAAAATTTTTATAAATGATGATTTTTGTATTTTAAATGGCATTCTCGTGTAAACTTTTGGAAAGAAACATGGTGAGGAGGCATGGGGAGATGTTAGCAAAGGCCGTGTGCACGCACACAGCCACCTTTGTAGAGCAGAGAAACGCTCATTTTGGGAAGGCTTGTCAGCACGACCCACAGGAGCTCTTTCTTGCCATGTCCTCAGGCTCTGATGTGACTGTCCAGATCGGCTCGGCAGACGATCGACTGACAGTGCAGCTGCCTTTCGGCTCCCACACGCGCTCGTTCCTGCAGGAGGTCAGCCGGTGCAGCCAGGGTAGGAGCTCCACGCGTGCGGCTCTGGCGCTCCGGGCACGGCTCTGCCCGTGCAGGTGTTGCGTCTGCCCGTCTCTCCTGCTTGTGGAAGAGCGGCGTTGGCCTCTCTCTGCTGAACCTCGCTCAGCGCTGTCGTGGGTCGCGATTCCCCATCGCCGGGCGGCTCAGCTGGTCGGTGTTTGGGGGCAGAGGCGGCCGCTCCGTGCGCAGGCAGCGCTGCACGCCGGGCCCGGGGGCGGGCCGGGGCGGG
>VZTJ01006507.1:1231740-1244240 GCA_013397795.1 Orthonyx spaldingii
CCGGGCGCTGCTCGCGGGGCTCCGGCGGCTTTGCCCCGGTGCCCGCCCGGGTCGGCTCCGCCGGGCGGGCCGCGCTGTCCCGGCGCCTCTTCCGCGGGTGGGCGCGGGCTGCGCCGGCCGCCGCCGCTCCCGGGGCTCGGTGGCGTTCCCCGCTTTGCAGAGAGCACGTGTGAGAAGATTCAGAGCTGAAGCAATTCCTGGAAGTCAGTGTGGGATTCAAAATCCGAGTGTTTTGCTGTGCCCTGCTGCGTTTGGGATGGGCTGCTCTCATTGCATGATTGCATCTACAGTCAGCATAACTGAATTTGAGTTTTCAGTTATAAATTTAGTGAGTATAAGCTGATTTAGTTCTTTCCCAGAGAAGGGGTTGGAGAGTTATAAACAAGAGCATGCATCCATGGGTTCCTTCCTCTAATTTAATTCTCCTCTTTGGACGCTAAGCATGAATCCTGTTTTATCCAGGAGATACATTTTCCTTCTGTGGAACAGTACTACAGTGTCACTGCACGTTTTTAACATTAATGCCTCTATTACTGCTTGAATCTCATTTAACTGCAAATCCTGTGCAATTGAGATCTCCTGTAATCTCTGTATGTTGCTCTGTATTTCTGTGCTCAGTTCAATTATTGAACAAGGTCATTATTCCACTTCAGAGCTCTACCATATAGAACCCTTTGACTACAGACATCTGTGGCTAGATATAAATTTATCTAAAGGAAACAGCCCTTTTCCAAAGCTAATCCCTTTCTTAGGAGAATCCTACCTAAAGCTGATTTCCGCCCATGAGGTTAGAATGCAAGGTGTGATGTATAACTCTGATCTTTGGATCATGTAGCAGTTGTGTCAGCAGCAGGCTCACACGTCTTTCCATTCTGCAGTAATGCCTGCTGTGTACTGGCGAGTGGCATGGACCCATGTGGGTAATAAAGCCTGGCAATCTGCTCTCTTCTGGGCACAAATGTAACCATTGTCCATTGAGGTGAAGGTTCAGGTTGGTTCTTGTCACTCACTCTCAAGGGATGTTGCATGGTTGTTATCTGGAGAGCTTGCAGAGGTCCGAGGAGCAGTAATTGAGTTCTCGGTGCCCGTGGAGAAACCGCTGTGTCCCAGGTCCCTGGGCACACACTTCCCAGTGCATCTCCATGTGCTCATGGTGAATTCTGCTTGACTTGAGCTGTGTGAACTGCAGTGAGGTTTTAGTCACATGCTCTCCTGCGTCCAAGCTCTGATAAATCCTCTTGCACAGTCTATTCTCAGAGGGCTCTTGGGCAGAAGAGATTTTCCAGGCTGAAAATTTGGCCACTTCTTGTCAGCTGGTTTGTATCCCGAGGGCCTGGGTGAAGTACTGCAAGTTCTATTTCTGTTTTGCTCTCCTGTTCTGCAGAATGTTCTGTGACAGCAATAACATCTTAATTTTTTCTGGGTTGTGTTCACTGAAGGAGAAGCTTAGCTGAATGCCTAGAACCCAACAATCCTAACGATTTCTATGTCTTCATTAGGTTTGTGTGCTAAGGAGCATGATTTTAAGATTGCAGATTTTGCATCTTAAACACAGAGCCCTCCTCCAGAATCCTCTTTTTTAACTTATTTTGCAACTTGTAGGAGCAGAATGTTGTAGCTGAAACAAAATGCTGAAAGACCGGTCGAATTTTGCTAAGGTGGTGTGGTGTGTTTAGTGTCACTGCTGTGGTTACTTCGACTGGTGTGGTAGCCCTGTCACTGTTTTAGGACTGCACAGTTTGCACTAAGGCAGATGTTCCTGCTGAGGTTCAGTGGGTCCGTGGTGTGACTCTGTGCTACCCTCGAGGTGTCTTCAGGGGGGAGACACCTGTGCCTGGCTGGGTATTTGCAGATAGGCAGAAATCCTTTAAATGGTACTGTGGGGTTTGTTTGTTTCCCTTTGTTTTTTCCCTTTCTTTCTACTTCCCGTCGTGCTTAAGAAAGGAAAAATAGGAAAAATCTGCTATTAACATACATTTTTCAGATTCCTGAAGTAAAGCCCTGGATTTTGTGCTGCTAAGTCTTGCTTCAGCTCAGCTATAAAGGAGAGGCAGCAGCAAATGCTCCCTCAGTGGACAGTGGTTTCTGCTGCTCTCTATGGCTTCTGTCATTTCTTCCTCTGCAGGGGAAGCTGCATCATTGCAGAACAGTTGGGTCAGAGTAAGAGAAATCTGTCAGACAGCTGAAAGAGAGACTGTGGGGTACTTTGTTTTTCCACACAAATCTAAATTATTTTCTGCCCACAGATTTTTGCCAGTGTTTACATAAGCATGTTGATAAATTGAAGAACACTTTGTGTTTAAAGTGAAACTTTTTGGTTTTTTTTTTTTTTTTTTTCAGAAGCGGTTGGCTCAGAAGGTGTCCAACAAAATGGAAAAAAGGCTGCAGTCAGTCAGAGCTGCAGCCACAACAGCACTGATAGGAGCACTCCCAGGTACAGAGTCTCTGTCTTGTGCAGGTTTGGTGCTGCAGCTGAAGTGAGATGTGCACATCAATTCCTTGTGGAAGGTTGAGTGAGGAGTACCAGTGGTGGCCACATTTCTGCGCTGGTTTAGTTGTGCCTCCTCCTCACAGGGTCTCTGTGTAGTGGCAGTAAACACAGAGAACACCAACATTCTGGGTCCTGGGTGGTCGTGTAAGGATGGAATGAACTGGGTTTGGCAAGTGGTTGGTGCTTTGATGTCTAGAGAAAGAATCAGAATGTGCAGAATGCTCTGTGAGCTTCCTGGTGACATGGGTTTTTCTGGTGCTGTGGGTTTCCTGGACACCGAGGGGAAGGGAAGGAGGTGTCTCTGGTGACAGTGGGTGAGCTCTGCACCCTGTGCTGCAGCAATCCTGCGGCCACGTTATCAGTTCCATCTGCTGGTGGCTGTGGCGGGTCAGTACACAGAGGTGGGGCGGTCTAGAACAGAAGCTGGCAGCTTTTTGAGATGAGAATCTGCAGGTTCTAGTTACGAGAGAAAAAAGTTCAGCATAAACATTTTGTCAAAATATTTTGATATTTCATTCCACTCCCTCAGAGACAATCCTGCCAGGCCCCTGTTTGGGCATATGTTGGCTATTTAGTGGGACAGGACCTGCTAGCACTGTTTATTTTTAATTCAGAGAGCATTGGCTTAGAGCCACTGTGTCCCATAGATACACTCTTAAAATGCTACAGTTTCATTTTCCAGTTCCCAGGACTTTGTGGGCCCTGACCCATATCACTCAGTGCTAGTCCGTGTGCTGTCCTTGGCACTGGTATGCAGGTTGCTGACCTTAAATTTATACCATCCAAGTGCTGGTGGGAATTCCCAAGCTGTGGTATTATTCCTTTGCAAAAGGAGTTTGCAAAAGCAGGAGGCAAAGTAAAACCACCTCTACCTCCACCCACTCTGGGCAGAGCTGGAAGATTTCCACCAGAAGGCTTTATAAACAAACACAGTTCTTCATTCTCTGGCTGAGGTCAGAAGGGCTGAGCAGAGGCAGAGGGAGATGAGATTTCCCAGCAGGGAAGGTGTATGGGTTTTGGATCATTATCCAGGTGTGAGTAAGGCCTGCTCTGCATCAACAGGCTGCACCAAGATGGTGAAAACCATTTCTTATTTCAGTTAATGAAACTGGTTTTGTCTGGAGATCTCAACCCTGCTAAGAAATGCTCTCTTCAGCTTTCTTGGTTTATCCCAAATGTTATTTGTCTTTAGCGAACAGACAGAAAAATGTTAATTAAGGCCTCAGTGTTAGGGTGTGGGGATAGCCTGGGCTTCACCTACGATTTTGCTTTCATTTGCAGGCAAAACAAACTCAAGCCTGAAGTGAGAACTGAACAGGTTCGATCCTCCCGTGTCATGGCTTCGAACAAGGCGTCAATCTTATCAGAACCAAAGTTTGGACTAAGAGATACCATCGTTAAATCTCAGCTTGTACAAATGGAGGACTCCTACACACACATCCAGAGCTACAGGTAATGCTCATTCCTGAGAAGAACTTACTTTTGTGGGCTGTAACTTAGCACAGACTGTCAGAATAACTCATCTATTATTTCATCCTGTGTCCCCACAAAGAGGAAATTCTGTAGAAAAGCATGATCCATACTTTCCAGACAGTCTTCTTTCCACGTTTAGGCGTGAGCACAGCAGAATTTCATTCATGTCTCTATCAAGATTTGCCTCATGGTTCTTGTGGAGGAAATGGCCTTTTTGAAATCACTTTTTTCTGTGCTTATTTTAGACAGTGTCTGGAAATGCATCAGCTCTGTGCACTCCAGCCTTCTCTGTCTCCTTCTGTCCACTGCTTATCCACGTAGTTGTTCCAATATGCACATAAGAAAGAGCTTGAGTGAAATATATAATTAGGACCAAAACTTTACTGTGTTTGAAATAGTTTTATGCATCTCATTCTGTGAATTTATCATTTCAAATTGCTACTGCACAGCTACAATCTTACTTTCATTTTTTCTTTAATACTTTGTATCTGTGTATAACAATGTGTCCTTCTGTAAAAATGTGTATGTAAAGGAGCAGCTGTAGTTAAATCGTTTTAGGGATTTAAACTTTGTCACCTTTCTTAATTTTCCCTGGCGATGTGTTAGTTAGATGGACCATTATTTACCTGGTTAACAGCAGTGCTGTTTCCTGGGCTCTGCAGTTGGCAGCTCTGGGATGGTGTCGCTGTCCTTGCAGGGTTTTTGTCGGGACGTACAACGTGAACGGTCAGTCGCCCACGGAGAGCCTCCAGCCCTGGCTGAGGTGTGATGCTGAGCCTCCAGACATTTACTGCGTGGGGTGAGTGCCTGTCCCTGGCCCATCCTCACAAAGCTGGGCTGTGCTGGCAGGTCTGTCACACGGAGGAGTTCAGCCAGGACACCACAGGAATGCTGATGCTGCTGCAGGGCATTGCACAGCTCCAGGGTGGGTGTGTCCGCACCCGGTAAGGGCTGTTGGTCTGGTAGGGTTTGGCCTCTCAGCGTTACAAAATCCTTAATGCCATTTGATGTAATAGTGACAGTAATTTAGCTTTGCATTTGACATACATCTACAATCAGCATAACTGAATTGAGTTTTCAGTTATAAATTTAGTGAGTATAAGCTGATTTAGTTCTTTCCCAGAGAAGGGGTTGGAGAGTTATAAACAAGAGCATGCATCCATGGGTTCCTTCCTCTAACACAGTTTCCAGGAGCTTGATCTGACTAAAGAAGCCTTCTTTTTCAATGACACACCGAAGGAAGAAGAATGGTTTAAAGCTGTAACTGATAGTCTTCACCCAGATGCCAAATATGCAAAGGTAAATGTGGCTTTTGGGAGGTTTGAGTGTGGAATAATTTTCCACTTGGGCCTCTTTTCCCTTTGCTTTCTCTTGTTCCCAATGGCTGTGTCTTCCAGAGGCTCTGCAGGTTCCATAGGTAGTGTTTCTGTGCAGGGTGCTGAGGCAGGGGCAGGATGGGAACCAGAGCCAGGCTTCCCTACTTAAAGGGAGCTCCTGCTGTCTTGGGAAAGGAGAACAGGAAGTTTTGTACCTTCTTCCATGTGTATCTACAATGCATGGTGGAATGAATTGTGAAGGTATTTTGCTAGGAATACTGCTTATGTTTTAGCTCCTGCTCCATAGGTCTGCTTCATCTCTTGTCTCTGTTGTTGAAGGGAAGCTCCTTCCATGGGCTTGTGCCTGTGCTGTAGCTCTTGCTTTGGGCTTCAACTTCTTTACTGATGTTGCTCCCAGCTCCTTCCTGGGCTGTGCTGCTGGGGGCCTGTGCACTATGAGCCCTGCTGGTGCACTGGATGATCCTGGAACTTTCTATTTTGAGACCCATGTTATGGATGGGGTGCAATGTGCCTTCTCTCAGCAAACCTCTTCCATTACAGCATTGAATGGACCAGGGTCTGTTTTCCAGGTGAAACTTGTGCGGCTGGTGGGGATCATGCTCCTGTTGTATGTGAAGGCAGACCTTGCTTTGAACATCTCCGAGGTGGAAGTTGAGACCGTGGGAACTGGAATCATGGGGAGGATGGTAAGAATGGCAACTGTGCATGAGAAAGGGTGAGATTTGGAAGAGCCCCCCTCCTTGGATGCAGGGGTTATTCCTCCAGCTAAGGGCTGTGGGTGCCTCTAGAAGCAGACAGTCCTATCCCCGTGCCAGCTCAGGGCACTGCGAGAGGGAAATGCCAGGTGCTCACCAATGTTCAAAGCAGCAATCACTAACAAGGATTTTCAGCCTATTCCTTCCCCCTGGAATTAAATGGTCTGTCTCAAAGTCTTCGGGCTTGTCCACTGCTAGCAACTCATCTGCAGTGTAGAAGTTTCTGACCAATATTTTTGTCTTTATCTTTCAGGGTAACAAAGGTGGTGTTGCCATCAGGTTTAAATTCCATAACACCAGCGTGTGCATTGTGAATTCTCACCTCGCAGCTCACACGGAGGAATATGAGCGGAGGAACCAGGACTTCAAAGACATCTGCTCTCGGATGCAGTTCTGCCAGTCGGATCCAAATCTGCCCCCTCTCACCATTGGAAAACACGAGTATGCTTCCCATCTGGCTGTGGGAATCATGGCATGTGCAAGGGAGCACCTTGTGAATGTGCTGGGGGGTGAGGAGGGGGCCCAGTGGCATAAACGTCAGCTGGAAGGGCCAGAAATGCTATAGGTGATTTGGAAAGGGCTCACCCACACAGTTCTGACAGGTCACTTGTTGCCTTATGCTCTCCCAAGCCTTGTTTTATTCTCAAGCCTGGAGTGGGAATGGGGCAGGAATAAGCACTGACTACCCCAGCTGTGGAATTCAGTCACTGTGGAATAATAACAGCACCAGTTACTCAGGGATAGTGACAAATATGCAGAACAGTGATTAATAATGGCAAAAATAGAAAAGGCAGCTTCTCTTTCAAGTTTTCACTCTTGTTGTCCCCTCATCAGAGGGACTGTGGTGGGGAGAGCCCCGGAGCTGCAAAGTGGAGCTGCTGCCCATGCCCGGCTGCGCTCTGGGGCAGCCTCAGGCCTCTGCACATTCTGGTGTATGTTCTCTTTCAGTGTGATCCTATGGTTGGGGGACCTCAACTATCGGCTGGAGGAACTGGATGTGGCGAAAGTGAAGCAGCTTGTAGAGGAGAAAGCATTTCCAGAGCTTTGCCAGTATGACCAGGTACTGATTTCTCACCTACCATGGTGCTGAGGGTGCTCGGTGCAAACCACACGACTCCTCGGCCTTTTCTGTGCTCAGTGTCTCCCTTTTACTCCATATGGAAATTATGCTTGAACTTACCTAAATTAAAGTTTTCATCTTCTTTTATAGCTGAAGAGGCAAATGAAGGCAAATGCAGCCTTTGAAGGCTTCACAGAAGGAGAGATCTCTTTCCAGCCAACATACAAGTATGATGCTGGCTGTGATGACTGGGACACAAGGTACAGTGATCGTCTCACACATGATGCAACAAATGGCTGATGTTATCACTGAAGGAAGTAAAAACAAGGCTAAAAAAATTGCAGGTCTAATGGCTGTAAATAGGAACAGGTCTGAGCTTATTTCAGGTTCTCGCACTTCGCTCCAAAAGTTATCTCCTGTTTATGACTATTTACGTTGGTTTTCTCCCACAGCTGTTTGTCAGATATTTCTAATATTTTTTTTCCCAATAATAATCCTATTAGGTTTCCTCTTAGAGGTGTACAAAGTTAATGAATCCTTTTAGCTAGTGTAATTCTTTTTTGTCTGGTTTGTTGGTTTTTTCCCCAAGCAAAATTTTTAGAATCTAATTTTTGCTGATCTCTCCTGTACCTGCTCAGGTAAGACCAATCAGGGTTGACATGGAGTCAACTGTGCTGTTCTTCAAAAGCCTGCAAGAACCATCCTTCTTCAATGCTCTATACACAGAGCAGCTCCTCCAGTCTTAGCAAACCAGGAACTTCAGCTGCAAGTGCAGAAATGAAATCTGTGCAGCAGTCAGTGAAAACAATAAATGCAAACTTTAAATGTAGAGCCTGAATTTTTATTTTTCATGGCTCTTATGGTCAAAAATACCTGAGTATTGCTTTGTATGTTAATTGTATCTTGCAGCTTTGAGAAGTAGGAAGTAAAGCATGAGCTAGAGCTTTTTTATAGTTGACACTCAAACTTTTTATATCTACAGAAAGAAACTGTTAAAAATACCAATTTGATAGAGAATGAGCTCCAGGGCATGGCAGGAAACCCTGATCCCTGGGCGAGCAGTGTTCTGCCCTGCGTTGTTTCTGCACCTGGACTGTGCCTGGAAATGGTGATTTTCCCCTCTGTTTTAGTGAGAAGTGTCGTGTTCCAGCATGGTGTGATCGGATACTCTGGAAAGGGCAGAACATTGCCCAGCTGAGCTATCGCAGCCACATGGCTCTGAAGCTCAGTGACCACAAGCCAGTGAGCTCTGTGTTTGATATTGGGGTAAGTATGTCAATGGATGAAGTAACTCTGCTGACCTCGTCCCCTGGGTGCTGATTTCTCTCTCCTGCTTTTATGGCATCCACAGAGAACAATGGCTTGAAAGGTGGGCTGGATCAGATATGGAGATGGGATAGCTGACCATAGTAAGGGTTGTGTAAATGATACTGCAGTTAAGCAGGACAAGGCCTGAATATCTGCCAATGTTCTTTGGGAACACAGTAGTGTGTTGTCAAACTTATTTTTTCTGAGGGGAAAAAAAAAAAAAAAGGTTGATCTAGTACTGACTGAGTGACTCTTGTTAGTTATGGCAAGGTCCTTTACTGCTGGATCGTGAGAAGATCTTGGAGATTAGTGCTCCAAGCAGCTCTGCCCATTCCCTGTGTTGTATACTCCGGCGTGCTGCTAAAATCAAATTGCTTCCTGTGTTTCCAGCTGTGTTCCAGCTATCCTGCAGAGGCACAGTAAATGCTGGCTGGTGCAGTGTGTGTCCTTTTCAGGTGAAGGTTGTGAACGAGGAGCTCTATCGAAAAGCCTTTGAGGAAATAGTGCGCTCCCTGGATAAGCTGGAGAACGCCAACATTCCCTCGGTGACGCTGTCCCGCAGAGAGGTAGGGCATGGTCATGTGCCAGCACTCCCTGAAGGAACTGAGCAACCCTAGACCCCAGCAGCAGAAGATGGATTGTAGGCCCTGAGGTCTGGTTCCTAAAAGTGGAATATTTTGACTTCCAGCTGCTCTCTGTTTACAAGCCCTAGGAATCTTTGTTCCTATTTAGATGCTGGTGAATTCCATTCACAGTCCAAGGCTGAAATGTGGGGTGTGTCATTCCCTGAGGTGGGAAGAGAGAAAGTAAAGAGGTGGTTTGTGACCCTTGCTCTGACCTGTGCTTTCAAACATAAAATGTAAAATCGTAAGGATCTGGAGAAGGTCACAAACCAGCATTTGCTTTGTGTGTTGGGACTATAAAGATAAGCCCAGGAGACATTTGAGGCTACAACTATCTCGTTCTCAATTTTATTGTAGTTATTTGAGAGGAGCATTTGTTTTAAAGGGCCCGCTGATGCAAAGGATTTCAGCATTCAGAGTAAGCAGGTGTGATCCTATGCAGCAGGAAGAGATGGGATGTGGGAGCAAGAGGTTAATCTGGTTGTCTTGCTGCTTAATAATTAAACCATAGGACAGGAATTGCAGCTCAGCAAGGTGGAACTGGCTGGTGACGTTGACTGACGTTTGTTTCTAGATCCATTTTGAGGATGTGAAATACATGCAGCTGCAGGTAGAGAGGTTTACAATCCGCAATGGCCCAGTGCCCTGCCAGTTCGAATTTATCAACAAACCAGATGAGGAAACCTACTGCAAGGAGTGGCTGATTGCTAATCCCAGCAAGGGCTTCTTGCTCTCAGGTGAGCTCCTCCTTGTTCGTCTCATGTTACTGAGCTGACATTGTCCCCTTCTGGCTTAGTTCCCTCTGCATTTCTGAGCGTGCTGTGCCTGTTTGCAGGCTGTTGGTTTAATACTGGTTGTAACTGAGTCTGGGTTTTTTATCATCTTCTGGCAGATGCTGAGATCACAGTTGAGCTGGAGGTGTTTGTTAATAAATCAACAGCTACTCGCTTAAACTCTGGAGAGGAAAAACTTGAAGATATCTTAGTCCTGCATCTTACCAGAGGGAAGGATTATTTTCTATCCATAACAGGCAACTATTTGCCAAGTTGCTTTGGGTCTCCCATCCATACACTGTGTCACATGAGGGAACCAATCCAGGACATGTCAGCAGAATCCATTCGGAGACTTGTGAGTTAAAGACAAGATTCCCTTCCAAACACACAAGAGCATTAAAACTAGATGCTAAGGCCTGTCTGTTTTTATTAAGAAGTCTCAATTCTCAGGTATAAGCTTTGTGAAGTGTTTTTGCTGAGTTGAATGAGAACTTGGCTAGCTACCTTTTGTTTGTCTCCCCCCTGCTCACACCGCCCTCCCTCAGACGCTGATGCCAGTAGACACGAGTGATGATCCTGCCCAAGCTGAAAAGCCTATGGATATCCCAAAAGAGCTGTGGATGATGGTGGATCACTTGAACCGCAACGCTTCCCAGCAGGTTGGCACTGGAAACACAAAATGAGTTGTTTGCATTACGTTAAGTTTTGAAGAAGATACTGGTAATAGCAATCACTGTGAGCTGTGTGTGTTTGGCCAAAGGCCATGGGAGAGAAATGATCCTGATGCACCAGACTGTACTATTTGGTGCTAGTGACTGTGACTGTGTATCCAGGCAGCAGCAGTGTCCTCCTGCACTGCTCTAACTGCAGTGCCACAGCCTTCCTAAAGCTGTTCGTGCTGAGACTTGGGTGATAACCACCAATTTGGAGAGATTTTCCAGGCAGATCATAAGGACATTGCTCTATTTACCCAAAATTCTTCTGTTTTCCTTGGACTGATGAAGGGTTGTCTTTGCAGGAGGACCTGTTTCAGCAGCCAGGCCTCAGATCTGAATTTGAGCAAATCCGAGACTGTTTGGACACGGCAATGTACGATACCTTCTGTATCCTTTCACACTGATGTCCAGGAAGGCTCACTGTGCCAGAGTGACCAAAACTGAGGGAGGTTTTGAAGTTGCTGTCTCTCCTCTCAGGGTGACTGAGCTCTGCATTTCCTCGTGGCTCTGTGTCATCGCCTCGAAAGCCTCTGCTGAGTGCTGGCGATGTCAGCGAGTTACACGAGTGTCCAGGTGCCAACAGTGGAGGCCAGGGGATTAACCCAAAGCTGTGAGCTGTAGGCAGAGCTCTGGGACACCCAACCAAAAGTTCATTCATGTTTCAGCAGAAACAGGACCAGTCTAGATCGTGCTGTGCTCTTCCTTAACCATGTTTGGATCAGTGGGCAGCAACCACTCTGTGGCAGAGGCCCTGCTGCTCTTCCTGGAGAGCCTGCCCGAGCCTGTCATCTGCTGCAGGTTCTACAGCTCCTGCCTGGAGAGCGCCAGCAACTACGGGCTGAGCTGCCAGGTACTGCTGCCTTCCCTGAGGGAGCGCCTCCAGTTCCAGAGGGAGGGGAGGCAGACTGTCCTCTGCTACACCAGGCTCTGAGTTCTGTTCTCAGTAACTTCACCATCTACTAATAGACAAGGATCTGGAACTGGTGCTTCTGGGTCGTGCAGAGCTGTTGGCACCTCCAGACAGGGGGGTGTTGGGAGCAGGTGCAGCTGGAAGCCGTTGCTGTGTCTGCAGTAAAAATGTTGGGGTTTTCCCTCCTCAGATTATCTCTGACCTGCCAGTGTGCCACAGAAATGTATTTGAATATCTGATGGCATTTCTACGAGAACTACTGAAGAATTCAGGGAGAAACCATTTGGATGTGAATATTCTTGGTAAGGCAAGCAAAGTAACCTCTCTGTTCAGAGGGGCTGCACAGTTAGGACAACAAAACACTTCACACCCAAGTGCAGCTGTGGCTTTTACTGCTTTGAACCTTTTAAGTGAACGGGCCACAGAAAAGCAGGAGCCTGGGACAGTGAACCAGAGCTGTGGGGACCACCAGCTTTATCCTTATTCCGAAGGCAGGCGCTCTTCCCTGGGGCTGGGGTTGGTGGAATGGCCCTGGGTGTCCTCCTGCTGCTGCTGCCGGGCTCTCACTGTGTGTCCGTGTGGCTTCTCCCTGCAGCCAGCGTGTTTGGTGGCTTGTTGCTCCGACCTCCTCCTGGACATCCCATGCCTGATATAGCTGAGAAGAGGAAAGCGCAGCAGTTCATCCGTCAGTTCCTCCTGAGAGAAGAAGATTTACCATGAATATCGGATGCAGTTAATCTGACTTTTAAGACATTGTAAAAATATTTTTTGTACATTATACTGGCGCCTTTTTTTTTTTTTTTTATATATCATAGTATTTTATACAATCTATGGCTTTTGAAGGCAGAGATCAGGCAGTTTGACACCTGATTACGCTGTAAATTATACGAAGTTTCTCAGTAAGCTGTATGTAGACAAGTAAAAACTACGAAAGCTGATATTTACACTGTATTTTATTTAACTTGTTAAAAAACCTGAGAGTTTTTAAGTTCCCGCTATTTACATAAAAAGATCCGGAGCGTTTTCCCGGCCCGTGCGCGGTGCCGCGGGGGGG
>VZTJ01006507.1:1244674-1262099 GCA_013397795.1 Orthonyx spaldingii
CCCGCCCTTGTGTTGCAGATGAGCCGTTCCGGCCGGAGCTCCCGGTAGCGCGGCGAGAGGCGCGGAGCCATGGGCGAGAACAGCCCCGAGGGCAACGCCATCTACTATGAAGTGGAGGAAGACGAGTTAGCCCACGATGACAGCATGATGAGGTTTGCTGACAAAAACGGGCTGGTGTCCTCCTCGTCCGGGACGGTCTATGACAGGACAACTGTGCTCATCGAGCAGGACCACAGCGTGCTGGAGGATGAGGAGGATGAAGGACAGTGTGGTGATCACTTGCCTTTCCTACCAGAGGGCCACGAAGAAGGATTTCATTTAATAGCAGATCATGAAGGAATGTCACAGGGTTATGTGCAACATATTATTTCTCCAGATCAGATTCATCTTACAATAAATCCTGGTTCAACTCCCATGCCAAGAAATATCGAAGGAGCAACACTCACTTTGCAGTCTGAGTGCCCAGAAACCAAGCGTAAGGAAGTGAGTAGCTAAACGTGATTCTGGTTTTATGCACCCTTGAGACCTTAAAGGCTTTGAAAAGTGCTTTCCCGAGGCTGTTTTTCAGGAGACAGGCAGTACTTTACTTGTTTTCAAGGGGGTTTTGTGTAACAGAGTGAACTACCCTCCACTAAAGCTGCTCTCATTGTCATCCCCAGCTTCTCTGTGTGCAGGGGAGAACCAGGTCCCAGCACAGCTGCCAGGGCCACCCCTTTTCCCTCTGACACCAGCTGCTGCCCTAGGAGCCTGCCCGAAGGCACTTTGTGACACTGGATGGCAGGAGGGTGTGGTACTGACACATGTTTGTGTAATTTTAGTCATCTTCTGGTTTTCTTCTGGTTGGGTCATTATTTTGTGAGTTCAGAGGTAGCTGAAATAACCTGAGCTGTTACTCTGGGATTGGACACATTCTCAAGAAAAGCACATTCAGGTCAGAGTTAAGGGCCAGGCCATTGCTGGGAGCTGGAGTACCAAATGTGAGATGCCAAACTTTAAATTATTTATAGTTTTTTTGTGTCACAGGGAAGCTTTAAGCTGCCATCTGATGTATTTTGAAAGCTCAGGTCAGCCTGCATGGTTGAAATGGAGTTTGCTCTTAATTCTGTTTCCCTCATGAATTCTGCCTGGATGCACAGTGGTGAGGGCTTGTCCTGGAACTCTTCTTTTTGGGTACAAGAGCAAAAAGAAGTTGAGTGTGACAGCAGCTCAGGGACAGCTTGGTGCTCCTTTTCTGGCTGGCCTGAGTGAGGTGAGGGGTGATGAGTTCAAGTGTCTGTGCCAGTGGTGGCAGTGGCAGCCTCAGCTGCTTGTGTAAGCGAGAGGGAGAGCGCTGCAGCACCGAGCCCTGGCCGTGGCACTGACTCCTGTCCCTCAGCAGAGAATGTCACCATCGGGGCTGAGTGCTGGGGAAATGGGGCTGGGGGTGTCAGCTCTGCAGCTGGGGAACTTCTGGGCTAAGGTGTGTTCATCGAGCCTGTTTGAGTCTCCCTGTGTCAGTTACTCACGTTGGCAGCTGCTGAAGGATTTCACTTTCTCTGTCAGTCATGTGTGTGTGCTTTCTGTCCTCTTTGTGGGACCCCGAGCCGCTCCCAGAGCAGGGGCTGGGAGCTAAACAGGGTCAATGACTGCACATGCAATTAAACTGACATTGTTTTTTCACCCTTGCTTTTTAGAGAAGGTGTGTAAGATGTGGAGTTTCCTAATGAAAGCCTTTCTGTGAATTTATTTTCCATTCCTGGAATTAATTTCCCAGAGCAGAGGGCAGTGATGCCGTAATGTGAAAGCAGGGGCACTGAGCCCTGAGCACGTGTGAAACTTCCATCTTGTGAAAGGCCTTTTTGTCTGCTGTTTCAAAGGTCTGATAAGTTGTCTGGAGGTGGGGAAAGGAAAGCTCTAAAGCTCCCAAACATCTGGCTCATCTCTGAAAATCAGCAACTCGGTTCTTTAGTACTTCAAAAATGCCTGCAGCAGTTTTAACACTTGAGATAATGGTTTTAAAGTCTTAAATTTTCAGGTCAGTCTTAGACATTTCTGAAGCTAAACGGGGGGTTTTGCACTTTCGTTACCTTTGGCTTTTTTTTGTTCTATTATATGTCTCTCACTGTAATTGTGTTGGTAACAACAAACATGATTGCAGTTTTGTATTTCAAATTCAGTTATTCTTTGTTCTGTGGTGACACAGAAAATGTAGCCATTTAGGGGGAATATCGTAAGCTCAGGAGGAGTTAAAGGCAAATGGAGCAGTTACTGTAGACTTTGAACCAGGGTGTGAGGCTCCACTTCCTCCAGCCCTGTTGGCTGTTGCAAAACGAGTTCCCATTTCTGAGGTAAATGCTGGATAACGGCTCTTCCAGCGTCCCCCTGGCAGAGGCAGCAGCTCCCTGTTCCTGGCCAAAAGCCACAGCCCTTGGCCTCAAAGCACCTGGGCCTGTCCTGCCTGTCCAGGGCTTGGCCTCTGCTGCTTTGTTTGTTTTCTGTTTCTGTGGCAGCCTGGAGCTCCTGCTGCCGTACCTGCGAGGCTTTCAAATCAGTCTCTGAGGGTGTTGTGTGTGTAAGCAGTGTGCAGTGTGTTGATGTGCTGATGTGAAAAGGGAATTGAATGCTGTGGTGCTTCACAGAGAGCTTTGTTTTGCTCAGAACGTGGTGGTGATATTGCTGCTGCCTGTGGTGTTCTTGGAAGGATTTGTGAAATAAAGATGTGGCCTCTGAGGGAGGGGGAGCACTGCAAGGCCATTGTCAGAGTTCAGGCCTTTAAACTGATGTTGCTGCTGCCACCTTCTCTTACACATGGGCAGTGACAGCTGGGAACCAAACAGCTTGATCTGTAATTAGTATTGTCCTTTTTCTTCTAGACCTAGATGTAAACACCTAAAAAGCTTAACAGAACCCTCCCTTGGTTTCCAGGTAGTTCCTGCCTGTGTAGTCCCTGCCCTTGTGTACCATGGGAAGTATTTTGGAGAATGTTCTGTAAAGTGTTAATTTCCAGCTGCCTTAAAGCTGTAACAGGGAACATTTGCTTCAGCACTGATACCCAAATTGTACTGGATCTGGTGATCCAGGGGGAGGATGATGTGCCCACCTCACGTTATAAAATGTGCTTTCTGATGTTGGTCTGTGCTCCTGTGTTGTGGCTGGCTCGACACAATCAAACTTCCTAACTGCATTGTAACCATGCTGTAGTTCTTGGGCATTTATTGGTAACTTCTGCCTGAGTTGAACTGTAAATTAAATTGCATTAGAGTGAAATTACTGTTTCCTTCTCTGAGAATGCTGAGTGAGTAGCTGAAAATGTGAAGGGATGAATTCCCTGCTTCCCCTGGCAGGCGGGAGCTCAGCCATGCCCAGGATGCCAGGTTCCAGCAGGCCTAACAGAGACTGGGAACACAAAAGGTTTCCCCTTCCTCCTCCTTGCCCAACTCTCTATACTGAGCATGACATCAATGGTCTGGGATATCCCTGGGTCAGTCAGGGTCATCTGTCCTGGCCGTGTCCCCTCCCCACTCTCTGTGTACCCCCAGCCCCTTGTTGGCAGGGCGGAATGAGGAGCACTAAAAAAATCCATCTCTGTATCATCAGCCCTGTGTTGAGCACAAATCCAGAACATGCCCCATACATGTGAAGAAAATGAGCTCTAGCACAGCCAAACTCAGCTTGTTTTGGTATTTCTGTGCTCTTGTATGTCTCCCATGCTTTAATGTTCTCCAAATGCAAAGGTTTTATGGAGGCAAGGTGAAGGTGAAGGTGAATGCCAGATTGTTGTGGGAGCGACAAGAGACCATGGATTTAGATACACAAAAGATCACTCAGCTTTATTTTCTTAAAGGGGTCCTGCTGGCAGTGTTGTCCCCTACAAAACAGGTTGGAAGTAACCAAGAAACTATTTCTCCATTGTGGAGAACTGTCTAGAACCTGAATTATAGCTGGTGTGGCTTGCCAAGTCCTCTCTTGGGCTCCTCAATCACCTTTAGGTGTTGAGGTTTCTGAACTGTAACAATCAAACAAAAGCCATCAGTCTGGTGGTTAATGGTGAAGGATAACTTTATTCAGGCAGATCATGTGGTGTATTCCTCCTGTCTCACAAGAGAGGATGTGATTTCATTAGGTGTTACCACTCGCACACTGGAAGCTTCTAAACGATCCCCTGTGCCTGAAGCAGAAGTGGAGATGGTACCAAATCTAGTTCCATGTGAAATTGTCCTGGGGATCTCAATGGCTTACTGAGAAATCTGTGACACCTGTATTTGGGTGTCCTTGTGACCTGATTTGATCCATTACACTTCAGGCACTGTTTCAGTAACCACAGAAGGAAAGAACAAGGCTCAATGAAGGCTGTTTTGGGATAAAGTGAAGTAATGAATGGACTGGCGGTTAGACCATGGGAGATGGTAAAAAATATTTCACTCAAGGTGCTGATGGGAATCCAACACACAGGGCAGTTGTGACAGTGCATTTTCCTTTGTCTCCCTGATCCACAAATAAGTAGCTCTGGTAGAAGCATTGGGCTGAAATGCAGGTGCTACACATGTGGGTAGTGGACAGGTTTGATGGCTCCTCAATGTTCTTTCCAACTATTCTATCAGATTTTTTTGGCTAGAGAAGTTTTGGATTATGTTTTTCCTTTTCCCCCTTCTGTTAGATTCCTGTTCTGCAAGGCCAGCTCCTTTCCCATGTGCCACTCCTTCCTCACAGAATGCAGCAGAAATGTTGTTGTTGGAGAATTAAGCAGCAGTAAATTATTTCGGGGGGCTTCGGGGTCAAAATCTGTTGCGTTGTTTTTGATGTTTGATTGCAGTCCTACCCTGTGTGGATTCCAGAAATTATTAAATGCTATTAAGCATGCAACATTTTGTCCTTTAGGTTAAGCGCTACCAGTGCACCTTTGAGGGCTGTCCCCGCACCTACAGCACCGCTGGCAACCTGCGCACGCACCAGAAAACGCACCGTGGGGAGTACACCTTCGTCTGCAACCAGGAGGGCTGTGGCAAGGCCTTCCTCACCTCCTACAGCCTCAAAATCCATGTCCGGGTGCACACCAAGGAGAAACCGTTCGAGTGCGACGTGCAGGGCTGTGAGAAGGCGTTCAACACACTGTACAGGTGAGAAGGTGTTCAACACTGGGAAAGTGAAAAGGTGTTCAACACACTGTACAGGTGAGAAGGTGTTCAACAATATGGGTGGGAAGGCATTTAGCACACTGTACAGGTGGGAAGGTGTTCAACACTGTACAGGTGGGAAGGTGTTCAACACTGCACAGGTGGGAAGGTGTTCAACACTGCACAGGTGGGAAGGTGTTCAACACTGCACAGGTGGAAGGGTGTTCAACACTGCACAGGTGGGAAGGTGTTCAACACTGGGAAAGTGAAAAGGTGTTCAACACACTGTACAGGTGAGAAGGTGTTCAACAATATGGGTGGGAAGGCATTTAACACACTGCACAGGTGGGAAGGTGTTCAACACTGCACAGGTGGGAAGGTGTTCAACACTGGGAAAGTGAAAAGGTGTTCAACACACTGTACAGGTGGGAAGGCTCTGGCGAGTTTTCTTGTAGTATGGCTGTTGCTGTTCTGCAAGTTGCATTGGTGTGTGAATACAATCGTTCTTCTTCCATGTACAGATATGAAACCCCTCAAGTGTGATAATGCTGTCCAGAGAGTAGGATGACAGAACTGTGGTGACATGCTTAGCTTCTTTATGTTCCAATAGCATTGAAAGTGGTGCATGATCACAAGGGTCTCTCAGACTTGTTGGAGGACTTTGGAACTGATAGCAGTCACTTTCATGAGCTCATTACCTTCTGCTCAGGATATGTTAAGCCTTTGATCCTGTCCTGCACGTTTGAAGGAATGGCTTGCTTGCCTCAGGCCAGGGCTATCTTATCCTACCAGTCCTAAGAGGGTTTTTTTTGGCATGTTTTTTAGGTTGAAAGCACATCAAAGGCTTCACACAGGGAAAACATTTAACTGTGAATCAGAAGGCTGCAGCAAATACTTCACAACGCACAGTGACCTGAGGAAGCACATTCGAACACACACAGGAGAAAAGCCATTTCGGTGAGTTGCTGGGTGGCAGTCCTGGCTCCTGTGGCTCAGGTAGTGAGGCACCTGTGCCAAAAAGCAGCTGTTACTGCTCTGACTGGAATGGTGTTCTCCTGAGAAATAAGTGAAGGTGGCTGGCTGGCATTGGAGCATGTTGACTCTTGAGCTCCCACAGCTGCCTGTAACTGTGGGTGCAGTTGTCCTAAAAGACAAGAATAGTCAAGATATTTTTTTAAACATAAACCTGTGCCATGATGAGCATCTTTTAATTGCTGCTCCCTGCTGGGATGCAATGTGTATTCCATGAAGGAGACCCCCCCAAATACTGCCTTGGTGCTTGGATTTTAAAGTCCTCAGAGCCCTGCTATGATCTGTGTAGCATACAAAGCAGCTGCTGGGAGATATCTGGTTGCTAACAAAGCTTAGCTTTGGGCCTGCTTTTTAGAGCCCTGGGACTATTGCAAAGCATGATCTAAGGTTGTAGCTAATGCATCAAAGGGGGCTGATGCTGACTGTCCTGTGATGCCTCCTTCAGGTGTGAGCATGATGGCTGTGGGAAGGCTTTTGCTGCAAGTCACCACCTCAAAACACATGTTAGAACACATACTGGTAAGTTTTATGTTGGTTTTTTTTTTTTTAATATTTTCTTTAATTGAGCTTATTCAGTTTATATTAACTCTCAGAATCCTGATATGAATTTATAGTTACATATAATGTGGGAGTGACACAGAGCTGAGTGGCTCAAGTGACACGTGTGAGGGAGGGGATGGCATCCAGAGAAACCTTTGCAGGCTGGAGGAGTGTGCCCATGTGAACGTCATGAGTTTAAAAAGCCAAGTGCAAACTCCTGCACCTGCATCAGGCCAATCCAAATTTTCCATTTATTCAGTTATATTTATGCTTGATAGGTCCTGAATTCAATGAACATGTTTTGACAAAGGTATCAGTAACGGATGTGTAACAATTAAATATTGTGTTGTGTCAGTTCCCATGGTGAAATGGAAACATTTACCTGCAGGACTCCCAGGAATACTGAATGTGTGAAGGAGCATTAAATGTCTTGTTTGTATTAAATACTGCTCTCCCAGGTGCGTTAAAAATGTGTGTCTGATAGGATGTTTTTAAGTCTGTTAAATGTGTTTTGTGCTGCCTCTAGGGGAGAAACCCTTCTTCTGTCCCAGCAATGGTTGTGAGAAGACCTTCAGTACCCAGTACAGTCTCAAGAGTCACATGAAAGGTCATGAGAAGGGACATACCTATAATGCACTTCCCAATAACAATGTGTCTGAGGTTAGTAGCACTTCTGCCTAATGCTTCTATGTTAGGTGGATATAAACCATACCTTGGGGAAGAAATCATTTGTTCTGGAGCTTGTGCTTAAGGTGTAACATTTAAGGCTGGGATTTTCAAAGGGAGTTGTAAGTGCTCACTGCCACGTGTGCATGTGGGCATTTGTATCCATGAGGCTGCTTTGCTTGTGTGTGCTTCAGTTGGAATCAATACTGTGGGATAAACATGTGAAGTAAAAATAGATACTAACTAAAAATAGTAACTGTGAAGGTTTAAGTTTTTTATTTTCTAAAAGTTGATTTGTTCCTATGCTAATTTGAAATTCTAAGTTATATGACTTTTTGAAGGTACTTTGAAAGAGATGTTAAGAATCCTTGATAGCTACTAAATATCCTTTGCCTAAAAATCTTGCTCCTTTGATTTTAGAACTGAGCCGTGGGTCCCATATAAGCAGAGTTGTGTGGACTCTAGAAAGTAATTTAAAACATTTCTGACATTATTCTTTCAATATATATTTTGAATTGTTTTTCTTTTTTACAGGATACAAGTCACTCACTTTGTCTGAGTGATTTAAGCCTCATATCAACAGATTCCGAACTGCGGGAGAACTCTAATCCAGTGAGTTGTTGTCCTAGAATTGCCTCATTCTCATTTGAGTCTTGATTTTGTCCTCCAAAGTGTGCAGTGCTTAGTTCAACCTGCTGTTGAAGGCTCTGCATCTGATTTTACCATAACAGTGTTCTTGCTTCTTGTTGACTAAGCTTAAATTTTACATAGAGGAGAATTAGGTGCTGAGGAGACTGTGTTGTTCTTTGTGCTTTGGTGTGGGAGTGGGGTGCAGCTCTTGTATATATTCTGCTCCTTGAGCAGTGTGGGTGAATAGAATTACATAATCCAGGATACAATCTAAATGGAGCTATTTTTTTCTGCCCCAGAAAAGGTTCTGCAGGCAGCCAATTAATATCTGTTTCTGTTTCTGACGGAGTACTGCAAGAAATAAGGGTTAAACAAAGTGTGGATGCAGAGGAATGTATTTTACTTTTGAAGAAGTTACTTATTTTTGTAAGGATTTGCTCATTATGTTGGTAAATTTGATTATAGGTAATAAAAACCAAGTGTAAATTTACAGCATGTAAGTAAAACATGTTGCCATTCCTGGAGGTGGCTGGTCCATTAGAGGAGCATTTCTGACATGCACACGCTGCTTGGCTGGGGTTTGTGGAGACTGAGATAGAACATTCTCTGATGTCTTCCTCTTTGTTTTCTGTTTGGCAGACACATGGACAGGACCTCAGCACAATCTCACCAGCAAGCATCTTTGAGTCTATGTTTCAGAGCCCAGACCACACTGCAAATCAGGATGACTCTCAGCAGACAGGTACCAGTTTTATCTGCACTGCTATTAAAGGGAACTTTTTGACAGCTCTGCATGCATGTACCGAATGCAGCATTTCAGGCTGAAGCTTAATGCCCAATGTAACTCTAAGAAGCAAAAAGAACTTGAATTTCAGTGTTGAAATTCGTTGGTGTTGGGATGCATGGTGTGCACAGACCGTGTGACAGTGACAGGAGAGGTGACCCAGCACACTGTCCTGCAGTACTGGCATTGGAGCTCTCAAGCAGTCCACGTCATCCCATTTTCAAGGTTCTCTCTTGAAGTTGCTGCACAGCCTGGCTGACAAAAGGCTTATTAGAGAGAGCTGATGAGGCTGCTCAGGCTCAGTGTAGAGCCCAGTGTTACCAACTTCCTGAATTTGCAGCTACTTTTAGATCTCACTGTCTGGGGTTGTTGTTGAGTGCTAGTCTGAAGTTAGGAACGTGGTAATGCTTTACTTGGCAAATATCCATCAGCTAGCTGATAAGTTCATTGACAAAGCAGTTTATTCAGATCTAATGAGAACTGAAGCATTTCTATTTTTTCTGTTTCTTTTTCACCAGCTGCCTTGCTTGAAGGGTTTAACGGCGACGCAGACTCGGTCGCTGCGGTCCCGCCCCCAGCAGGAGACGCCGCCTCGTTGTCCCTCCCCTTGGTCCTGCAGCTTGGCCTCCCTGAGCCCGCGCAGGCGGCGCTGCAAGCCTCGGCAGCACCGGCTGCTCCCTCCTCCATAGCACCCAGCTCACAGCCGGCTGCGTTTGGGAATCCTGCAACTGTTTTACAATCCCCAGAAGTGCCTGTTCCTCACAGCACACCGTTTGCAGCCAGTCACCAAGACTTCCTGCAGCACACCCAGCCGCCGCCACAGCCCATCGTGCAGGGGCTGTCAGTGGTCGCTGGGGCTCCTGCCCCGACAGCCCCGAGTGCCACTGAGCCTCTGCCAGCTGTAGTTCAGACTGTGCCTGTTGGTGCAAACCCTGTTTTGACCAGTAACCCCACTATAACCATTACTCCTTCTCCAAGCACCGCCATTCTGCAGTCCAGCATTGTCATGGGAGAGCAGAACTTACAGTGGATCTTAAACGGTGCCACTGGTTCCTCACAAAGCCAAGAACAAATGGTCAGTACATCCAGCATGGCTTTGGGACAGCTTGAACCGTTCCTCCTCAAGCCCTTGCTTTTGGAAAGGGAGGGGGTCAGACCTATTAAATAAACCCCAGGATGCAGTGTGGTGTAATGCTTGTCATGTTAATGTGTGTGTGCGTGTCACCAGTGCAGCCCCTGGAATAGACAGGGAAATAAATAGCATGCAGAGAAACCCAGGGTGCAGGAAAATCTTGATTTCTTCTTTCCCCCAGTGGTGGACTTCTGCCAGCAGGTATCAGTGTGTTTATCTAGGACAGGGCACCACCAGGTCTGAGGATATACATGGGCCTTAATCTATTACTTTTAAAGCCTAGAAGCACAAAAGATTCTGTAAAGGTTATGTTTAGGCATTTTGTAATCTCTGTCTCTGCCTAATTTAGACTGATAGTGAAAAGAGTTTTTCTGAAAAAAGAATGTTTGTGGTTTTCTAGTAAATTGGGATAGCTGAGACTTCAGGAGTTTTCTCTTTGACAATATTGGTGCCACTTTAGGCTCTCAGCTGCAGGTGGACATGAGTGAGTGGCTGCAGGTTCAGGCACATACAACAGTGTGTAAGAATTCAGTCATTGAGTTGTCAAACCTCACAAGCTGAGTTAGCCAGCAAATAATGCAGGGGATGTTATGCCCAATCATTAGGAGCACTGAAACAATACTTTGAGTCCACTTTTCCTGTCTGTCTGTTTGGAATATGTGTATAGCTGTTTAGAATTTGAACAATAGAAATTTGATTGGAGTCAATTCACACTTTTTTCTTGTTTGTTTTTTTTCTTTAAAGCCACAGGTTCCAAAAGTAGTAGAAAAGGTGTTTTTTACCACTGCATTACCAGTAGCTGGTAACACAGGTAAGCCTGACACTGAACTAATTTAACAAAGCTGATTTGTCCCTCCCTGCTGTGAAATTCTGTAGTTCCATTGTGTTTTGTCTTTGTTTCACCTTCAGGAAACCCTGTTCAGCAGATTGGTCTCAGCGTTCCTGTCATTATTATAAAGCAGGAGGAGGCCTGCCAGTGCCAGTGTGCCTGCCGAGACTCTGCCAAGGACAAAGCCACCACCGTTAAGAAGGAATGTTCCTCACCCGATTCAAAACCTTTGAAGCAGCCAGCTCCCCAGCTGCAGCCTCAGACCTTTCCTTCCTCTTCTGCTCCTCCTCCTTGTGGGCAGAGCAGTCAGATAGTTAACCCTTCAGACTCCCAGACTGAAACATTAAGTGCCATGGATGTATCGGACTTCCTGTCCCTCCAAAGCCCTGAAACCCCGTCTAATATAATTCCAATCGAAGCACTACTGCAGGGTGAGGAAGAAATTGGTTTGAATAGCAGCTTCTCTAAGTGAAGATGTTCCAGATTTTCCTTTGCACCTGGAGGGTAAAACCCTTCTCCTTAGAAGCAGAAACTGAAGGATCGATTCTTATTCCTTCCTCTTTGGAAGTTTTGTGGCTTATTTCTGCTTCACAGATGTCATCTTAGTCACGTCCCAGGTACATCCACCTTTGAGAGTCTATCTAAAAAAAGAAAAGGTAAAAAAAAAAAAAAAAGAAATAGCTAAGTTATATATGAACTGTTTTGGCTGCACTGTCTGTCACTTTTGCTTGTCATATGTGAACACAGAAGTTAAGGTTACTCGTGTGCAAAAAGACTTTAAAAAGGAAAAGGGGGGTTACTTTGTCTCCAATTGCACATCATTTAGGTTTGGAATTAAGGTACTGGCAGCAAATGGGTCTTTGTTACAACTTCTTGGGTCTCTAATTTTCTCCTGTCTCTCATGTCTATACTAACCATGCACTAAAGGGGAGCCCAGGAAAGGAGGCTGGGGGGGAGGAAATGGCAGAGCTGTGGGAGAGGATTTATCTGCAGTGTAATTCGAATGCGATCGTCACATACCTGATGGGGAACTGGTGCCTGGTTTTGCTGTGTACTAATGCTCTTCCTAATGCCTCCAGGAGCTTTGGGGAAGTTTATTTCAGCAGGGCACAAGTACCTTGTGCCCCTGATAGATCTGTTCATTTAATTCCACTAGGACTTGAGTGTGTTGCAGACACTGTGCCACAACATGGAAGCATGGTCGGAGCTGCTGCTGGCTCTGGCTCCAGAGTCTGTTTTCTTGGCCCCTCCGAAGGGTACAGTGAGTCCCAGGTGTGGTCAGGTTGGTGCCTGCTGCTCTTTTTATTTCTTAGGCTCTGTTCAGCAACAAGTCATCATCCTAACCCTGGGACTGTTGAATCAGGAGCACGGTGCCTTTGCTGGTTACTCTCATCTTTTGTGAAGAACAACTCTTAAGAAAAATTTCAGAAAGATTCAACATAAATTCAGTTTGAATTCTGTGAGTCTGTCCTTCAGTTGTCCATAAATGCTTCTTTTTTTCCAGTGAGCTATATAATTTCTGCCTGACTCTGCCTCCAGCCTACTGCAATGCCAGCTTTTTGTGCACGGGGCTATTTCTTGACTAAAAGATGTTACACAACAGAGTAGTTTTTCATATCAAACTGAGAGTCTATATTCTAACCTACTCAGGGTAAATCAAATCCAAACCCCCCCCTTCCACCAAAAAGCCTGTAATGTTGCAATAAATGCAGTCTCATTCTAAATGGTTTATTTATGCTGCATTATTTTAAAAGATGTAATTTTATAGTTTTTATCCATCTTTCTGGCTTTGGCTGTCAGTCTTCTTGTGTTAAAGGAAAGAATATTAAATAGTCTTTATTGAGTTTACAGTGTTGTCATTAGTGAGATACAAAGATAATGACTGCAAGCCAATTACTGGGGAGTGTCCCTACACTCAATTTAGGAATGCAAGCTGTAGTGGATAGAGATCTTTCACTCCTTGTGTTTGATCAGAGCTGCTCTCTGTACCTCCGGGGAGGGAGAACCCTGTGAGTGCTGCTCGGTGCTCAGCAGGTGTTTAACCCTCCTGTGACATGCTCAGTGTAGCCTGGCCAACACTGAGACCGTGGCTTCAGCGACTTCTCATGCTGTTCCCTTGAGCATGCACTGCCCAGATTCTGGGTGGAAAGGGACTGAAGGGAGCTGGCCTTCCCCTCTTGGACAGCTTGCTTCCAGTCAGGTGCAGCAGAACCCGTGTCCCCTGAGGGCAGGCGGTTGTGCTGGGACACGCTGCGTGTCTGTGCCAGGGCAGAGAGCTCAGTGTTGGCAGCTGCAGGGATGGACTCGAGGGCAGTTTCCTCTGGGTGTGTGGCAGGGCTATGGTAGCAGGGCTGCGAGTCCTGCAGCAACCAGATTTGGCATCCACAAAACAGGTACAGGTTAACAAAGCATTTCTTGTTTTGTTCCTGTGATGGCAATCCCTGGAGGGTGGCAAGGTGGTGGCCCCTCTGCTTTTCTCCTACAGCTTCATTTTGTGCTGCAGTTGGGTTGCATGGCAGCAAGAACTGCTTTGAACACAAAAAAAAAAAAAATAGTCCCAAGCCTGCATGGTTGGGACTGTCCTCGCAGAGGAGTCTCCTGCCAGCTATTCTGCATAGAGCTCCACTTGGAGGGGAGTGAGCTGCGTGGGGGTCTCTGTGGTGCCTCTTGCTGTGGCCTCGGGCCTTTTCTTTGGCAAAGTGCAGCTGTGGTGTTTGAGGGTGAGCAGGTGTGGATGTGTGCCTGTGGGAGACTGCTGATGCAGGAGTGTGGAGATTCCCCTGGAGCTGTGGGGTTACCTCTGACGGGGAACAAGGTCCCAGATGTGGCCTGCACTGTGACAGCTGGGCAGTTTAGCAACCTCTTCTGAGCCTTCGCAGCCTTCAGGGAGGCTTTTTTACTTTTGCTACTTATGGCTTAATCAGCCTAAAACACGCTTCTGGTTGGACCAGAGAGCATCTTCAGAAACTCTTTTGTGACTGAAATGAGTAGAAGAAACTACCAAAGTCTCTGAACTGGGAAGCTCAAAGTGGAGCTGCGGCGATGGGCAGCAGTGTCCAGGGTCAATCTCTGCTGTTTCTCTTCACAGTTACTGGGTTTTTTTGGTGTGTTCCAGGAAAAGCACTGTCTCCTGCTGATTCTTTGGTGCATTGGGTTTGCCATTGCCCTCTTGTATGTGCATCAGGCAGGCTGCAATTCAGGTGGAACTGGCTAGAGCTTGTACTGAGGCAGGAGCATGTGATTCTGTGAGCACACGGGCTGTGCATCTGCTGTGTTTTACAGGTGTGTGCTTTTGTTGTTTCTCGTCTGTCTGCTTTCCAGAGTGTTTGTGCTGCATGTGTCTGAGATGTTTTCACATTTGCATCATCCCCAGTGCTGTGTGATCAGACTGTGCTCCAGGGCAGTCTGTGCCATGCTGGGATGGGAGGAGATCCAAGGGCAGCTGCAGCAAAGCCCTGAGATTTTGCAAGGCCAGAGATTTTCCTGTCCTCTCCTTGCTGCCCCAGCACTTAGGATATTCACTATTACGTGGTTAATAAAAGGGAGAGTTTCTGCCCTTACAGATCCGGTGAGACGTTGGATTCCCAGAAAAGGGTTAATGTGCTGGAGCCTCTGGGAACAGTGTGCCTGCCTCTATAGAGTCTGCATGAACCCCTTTAATTATCAGTCAGAGAGCAAAACTGCACTGCTCTAGGTCACCTATTTTCTGCAATTGGGGGTTTACTTGGTCACTCGTAGTTTCTAGATGGGAGTAGAAGCTGAAACATGTAGAGGGGGTCAAGTTACTGACTTTGGTCAGTAGTTAGTCAGTTAAACTGACTTTGGTCAGTTACTTGCTCTGGTCACCAAGCAAGGACCCAAGCGAGCAGACTTGGCGTGCAGCTGAAGGCTGGAGAAGTTGCTTTTCGTGCTTGTTGGAGGGGGGGTGGGAGGGGTGGGTGGAAAATCAGCACTGACTGAATGCTGGTACTGAATTACATGGAACAAAGTACGAGTTGGACTCTTGTGTAATGCTGAGTGTGCCCAGGAAGACAAGTTCGCAGAACCTCATACTGGTATCTAAAATGCACTTTAGGTTATTTTATCTTTAACCCAATTGCTGCAATTTCTTTTGTATATACTTTCACAAAGTTTATTTTTGCTCTGAGTAAAAGTTAACAGGGGTGTGCAAAGATGAGCACTTAACTTGGTGCAATACCTGTAGCTAAAGACCCTTGTCCCATGTGGTCCGTGTGTGTCTGTCTGACAGAACAGGTGTGGTGGGTGCCGTGCTGCCCTTCCCCCATGCCCCAGACAAATTATGCATCGTTAGCAAACGTCCAATCTATGCAAATAACCCTCTGAGAGCACTGTGCTTCAAGCAGCCTTTTCTCTCACGCTTTCTGGGGGCTGCTTGTCACTCCTGTTGGACATGCTGTGTCCCTCCATGTGTGTCCTTCTTCCTCTGTCCTCAGTCTGTCACCCACGTGGGAACACAAGTGACAAGCTGCTCTCAAACAGGCATGTTGCACCTTTGAAATTTGTCTTCAAGATGGTTTCTGATGTCCTGTTACTGCCTTATTTCTTTGGGGTGGCACAGCTGCAGCCATCCAAGGTGTTGTCCTTGATCTGCACCGATGCTGTGAGCTGTTTACAGCACTCCCACTCCAGGATAACCGGGGTTCAGAGCTGGAGCCAGCCGGCCCCTCGGTGTGCAGCTGCAGGGGGAGCTGAGCTGAGGGCAGTTGTCCTTGGAGGTGATGGGAGATGAGCAGCTGTTCCTGGGCTGAGGCAGCCGGGTCAGTGGGGCAGAGCAGACGAGATCTGGTGTCGCGTTAGTGTTTCCACCGCTGGCTGGTTGACACGGGACAAGGCACAGAACCTCCCAGTGCCTCGGATCCTCCCCAGGGAACGGGGACAGGGTGTTGTCTCTGTGAAATGATTTGAGATCTGTGGGTGAAAAGTTCTTGGCAGGAGTTATCTGAGCTAGCTGGGCAGAACTGTTGGAGTCAGTTTGGACTGTAAGGCAAAAAAGAAGAGCATGTCTTTAATAAACCCTATGAATTTCTGACTGCAGAATTTTTAATTGTATACTATTTTTTCCGTAACATATTTTGGAAGCAATGTCAAGTTTTTATAAATGTTACCTGTAGTCGATTCTCATGGACAGGGCTGAACTTTTAACTTTTTTGTGTCTTGTCTTGATATCTATCACATGTTCTAGAAGTTGGATTCTGTGTCTGCACTGAGAAATGCAAATTAAACTGGATATTTATGTAGTAGTGTACATAGTCTGAGTGTGTGTTTTTGGAACTAGGTGAAACCCCACACCATGCTGCAGTGGTGTGCAAGCTGGCCAAAATTTGGTTCATTATGCAGTGTACACTTTCTCAAATAAATGCAGTTTCTACTTTTTCTTAAAAAAAGATTTTTTTCACGTGACCTTTTCCAGCAGACTCAAGGGTGTGTTTGCAGTGCTGTGGTTGCAGTCGCTGGTGTTCCTGGTTTGTGGCTCTGTTGTTCTCCCCCTGCTCAGGCTGACCCTGCTCTGTTCTGCCTCACCCAGCCGAGCACTGGCAAACCCCAGCCTGGCTCCTCACCGGGGCAGCTCCAGCTCCAGCTGAGCTTTGGGGCCGAGGGGCTGCACTGCCTGGGGCCCTGGAGATGGCTGAATTAAACCCGAGTTTCTCAAGAATGTGTGTATGGTAATAAAGGAATTTATTTAACTCTGAAACATGGAAACAAATGTGCTTACATTGAGCAATGTGAAGATGTTAGTTACAGGTACAGTACTTCCAAAGGAAGAGCATCTCCAAAACCCAAAAGAGTAAATATGAATTTGTATTTTTTGAAGAATGTGAAATAATGGTGTTTGCTTAATTGCTCATTTTGTATGAAGTTAATATTGTACTTTGAAATATCTGCAAAGAAGTGGAAATTAACCTTTTTGGAATTGAAAGCAATATTAATACTAATGGAATCCTAATTAAATGCTTATTTAAACATTGTGTTATAATAGTTTTTCCTAAGAGTATTCTGTGGGAGAGGAGTGTGAGCATCCTGCTCTGTCCCCTTAGGAAGAGGAACTCCAACCCTGAAAGGCAGCGTTTGCCTTTTCACCCTGATGCCGTGGGGCGTGGGTGGGAGCTGAAACCCAGAACTGGGGCATCTCCCACCCCAGACCTCCAGCCTCGTCCCGTGGCTGATTCCTGCCCAGGTCCCGCCTCTCTGACTCCAGGGCTGGCTCTGGGCAGGGGCTGAGCGGGGGTCACAGGACAGCTCCGGGTCCGTGTCTTTGCAGCCTCTCCGGCGGCAGCTCGGGCTGCTCCTGATCCCAGAATCAGCCTTGGGAACCCGCGGGGCGGCCGTGCCTCCTCCTCCGCGGGAGCAGACGCGGGGGTGGGGAGATACAGACCAAGCCCGTCCGGCTTTGTTTTGAAGTGTAAATTTAATGCGATAAGGCACGAGCGCAGCGAGACCGAGCGCGATCCAAGGCCGCGGCGGGGGAGCCCGGCGGTGCTGCCGTCCCCGGTCGCTGTCCCCCGGCACTGCCGGGCGCTGCCGGAGCCCCAGACCGAGCGCGCCCCTCGGTCCCTGCCGCGAGGCCGACCCTCGGTGCCGCCGCCGCCCCGGGGCTCCTCAGGGCCCCGCACCGCCCTCCGCCGGCCCGGGGCCCAGCGCCGCCCGCAGCGCGGCCATCGCCGCCGCCAGCTGCTCGCAGGCGGCCATGCGGGACCGCA
>VZTJ01006507.1:1262606-1286899 GCA_013397795.1 Orthonyx spaldingii
GCACCGGAGAGCGGAGGCCCCGGCCGGCGGCAGGTGCCGACTCTCCCCGCCGACGCCTGGTGTCGCGCGGGCTGGAGCGAGGCGGTGGCGGCCGCGGCCGATGCCCTGCAGGCGGGCGGGTTGGTGGCGGTGCCCACGGACACGGTGTACGGCGTGGCCTGCCTGGCCCAGGACTCGGCCGCCGTGCGCAGCATCTACAGCCTGAAGGGGCGGAACGGCGCCAAGCCCCTCGCCATTTGCCTCGGGGACGTGGAGCGGCTCTACAGGTGCGCGCGGCCGGGCCTCGGGGCTGCCCGGAGATCCCGGAGCTCCACGGAAGGGATGGCGGGGCCGTGCCGGAGCTGCCCGAGGTCTAGTGGCCGGGCGACACCGTGTGCTCACCCTGATCCGGCTGTCTCTGGCCCTGCAGGTACTGCCATGTGAACGTTCCCGACGAGCTGCTGCGGGACTTGCTCCCAGGACCAGTGACCCTGGTCTTACAGCGTTCAGAAGAGCTGAATAAAGACTTGAATCCATTCACATCGGTAGGTCTTGGCTACAGGATTGATCTCAGGGCTTCGGGGCAGGGGGCTGGTTTTGTCCCTTCCTGTCCCTGAAGGTGGTCCCTGTGTTGTCCAGCTGCCCTGACTGACCTGCACATGGCATAACCCAGCCTGAATTAAGTCTTGTGTCACTGCTGGCTCGGCAGGTGTAGATTTGTCAGTTCTCCAGAGCTTCAGCTTTGAGTCAAGAGAGCTTTTGGCAATGCAGAATTAAACTCAGTGTCTGTGTGTGAAACTCTGCTCTCCCTCCCTGCAGCTGGTTGGTGTTCGCATTCCAAACCACCCCTTCATGAGGGACCTGGCACGTGCCTGCTCGGGACCACTGGCCCTGACCAGCGCCAACATCAGCTCCCAGGGCAGCACCCTGACCGTGCTGGTGAGGTGCTTCTGTTGCCCTTTTGGTTTTTTCCTTTTTTTCTTTTCTATGTTCTCTGTATCCTTTACACATTTATTTGTAGTGTTGTAGTTTCGTACTGTAACTTAGATTCAGCATTTTTCCAGGCAGGAAGACAAAACAAATTCCAGGGCCCCTGTCCTATCCTAGTTCTCCCTGGCTACCAAGGTGGAGAACAGCTCTTCAGACACATTTTCATAAACAAAGCACAGCAGGTACCAAGGGGGGCTCCAGAGAAGGGGCTTGACCTGGGAGGGAATTGCATCACCATTTGCCCTCCTAATTGGTGCTTTTTATCATTGATGCTAATTTCCTAGAACCTGTAAAACTGTACTCACCCCTGTGGGGGGTGGGGTTTTGTGGACACTCTTCCATAACTGCCACTGGAGGCCTCCAAATAAAGATCCACCTTTCTATCACCTCCTGTACTAAAAACTATCTCGAGTTTCATTTCCAGGTTGCGAAAAAGGCAACACTTTCATCCCTCAGGGATGTCACTGGGGCAGTTTGGCAGAGCCCCAGGCTCTCTTAGTTGAACTCAGCTGTAGCAATAAACCAAGGGTTGCTCTGTTGCTATATCACAAACCACTGTCAGGACTGTTACCCACTGCTCTCTTGCAGGAATTCCAGGACTTGTGGCCTCAGTTGTCCTTGGTCATTGATGGAGGCCCCATAGGAGACATCCAGAGCCCAGAGTGTCGCTTGGGGTCGACTGTGGTTGACTTATCTGTGTCAGGGAAATTCTCCATCATCCGGCCTGGCTGGTGAGTGTAGCTGGGGCTTTCCCTTTGCTTTAAATGAAACAAAGCTTTTGGATAGGGGTGGGTCCTGCATTACTTTGCTTCGTTTTGCTCTGCTTTGTTTTGTTCGCTTTGCTTCGCGTCCCACAGCAGTTCCACCTTCCCATTAATGTTAACTTCATTACCAGCACAAACAGAAATCCTCAAGAGCTCTCAAATTCCCCTTTCTCACAGCTTCTGTGTGAAGCTGTAGTTTCTGGAGTTCATGTTCTCCTTGGTTCCAAGTGCAGTCCTGTCTTGCTGATGGCTCTTCCCCAGAAAATGCAGTTTAATGCTCCAAACCCTTTGTTCTGATGGCTCTGTTTCTCCCTGCAGTGCACTAACACCCACAGTCGAAATCCTGAAGAAGAAGTATGGCTTGATACCAGAATCTTCCTAACCCTTGGGACTGGGAGCTGGTGGAGCTGGGCACCGTGTGCCTGTGCACTCAGGAGGGGGTGATCATGGCCTTGTTTAATAAGGTTGATGGGTTATGTCAAGGTACATTAAAAAAGATTTTTAAAAAAGAGACTGGAAAACCCTTTCTGACCTCTTTGTGCTGCTGTACCGTTCCCAAATGTCTGTTCTGTGATCGTGATCAGGCTTTGTGAATACAGTGATTATGGAAGTTAAACTGGTGTCAGGATGATGTGGGGAAGGCCCTGTGTGCCCCACCCACTGCTGAGTGCTCATCCCGTGCACTGGAAGGAAAGCAGACGTGGAGTAGAGGGGTTTGGAGCTTTGAGGGTGTTGCAGCCGTGGTGTTCTCTGGCTGCTTTTCTCTGTTCTAAATGTGTTCGAAACCTACTACTGAGATGAAACTGTCAGTGCTTGTGAAAACTCACAGGATTCAGATAACCTAGGCTAGAGCTGCTCAGAACAACCTGCTTCCTCCTCATGCAGAGAATGAAACAAGCTCGTGGCCTGATGATCTTCCTTCGTTTAAATGTAGAATTCTCTGTTGATTTTGCTCTGAAATGGTGCTGAGCTGAAGTAAACAGGGAATGGATGAAAGTCTCCACTGGTGTTTATCATTCATTGAAAAGTGAAGTCGTTGGGGAGCAGGGAGGGGGTGGCACGGGGTGTGGAGCCAGGACCCTGTCCCTGGGTGGGACAGCCCTGCTGGGTCCCCAGCACTGCCCGTGGGATGTGTGTGGTGAGTGGGGCTGTGCCAGGGCCACTCCCCTCCTGCACCCAGCCCCTGCACCCCCTGAGCTGAGATGGCTTTTCCCAATGTCCTGAGGAGGAGTTTTCTGTTGTCACTGCTCAGAAGCAGCTGTCTCAGGCACTGCTAATGGATTGTACTGCACACAGCTGACCCCAGAGTCGTCACTGCCTGTCTGGAGCTTCTGCCATAAAACTCCTGAAGCACCAGGCTGGGTGAGTTGCTGTCACTTGCAGAGTGGGTGCATGAGGGATTTCTGGCTGCTTCCCCTTCTCTGCATTTCTGCTCTTACCTTGCCTTTCCCAGTCAAGTGTCCTGGGGGCTGGAGGGGCTGAGGGAAATCAGAGGGGTCACTTCCTTTTGCCTGCACAGGACCTGTTGTGCTGCCTGCCTGTCCCCACAGTGCTGGTGGGCACTGAGCAGAGTGCTCTGAGTGCTCTGAGCAGAGGTTCTGGTGTAGTGGAGGGGACAGAGCGGGGCACTGGGGGTCCCTCTGTGGGCCCTGGTGGGCAGCAGATCTGGGCAGGTGACTCTCCACAAGCCCCAGTTCACACCAGTGCTGAGCAGAGCCAGAACTGCTGCCCCCACACCTGCGGGGGTGTGAAGGCTGTCTGGGGACTCGCTGTGACCTCCCCCCACGTGAGCAATTTCCCTGCTGCACTGCACAGTGAGCAGCCCGTGCCTCATTGCTCAGCTCATCAGCTATTCATTGATCCTCGCTGGGTTCCTCCGGTGCTCATCCATCACCCACACCCGCCATCCACTTTCCCAATGTTTCCTATTTTCCCAGTGATGTATTTCCCTGCTCAGACAAGCTGATCTTGCACCATCGATAGCAGGATGCAGCTGTGCCCCTGCCCTCTGTGCTGGCACAGGCACGGGGCTCTGCCCTGCACCAATGCAGCGGCTGAGCCGTGCAGCTAAGGGGCCTCCAGGAGCTGCTTCCCTGGCTGCGGGGCTCTGCTGCAGCAGCTCCTCCTCCCCTTAGGGACTCTGAAATGTGCAAGGTGGAGCTGGTGCCCTCACAGCCAGGAAGGGCTTTTTTCCTATGGCTGGGTGGGGAGTGATGCTCGCCCAGTCAGGCACAGCCCTCAGGAAGAGCAGCCTTGCCTGAACGAGGCTGGCTGTGGGTTCTGCTCTGGGATGCCTGGAGCCTCATCTTGGCCACAGCCTGGAGTGGCATCTGAGAGCAACCTTGTGGGCAGAACACTGGAGAAATGTCTCACCATCTCAACTGGTGCCTCTGCTCATGGCTCATTCCCTGCTGCCGGCGTTCAGTGTCCCTGCAAGTGACAGCTTTATTTGTACCACCAGCATCAAGAGGAGGAGCCAGGCATCAAGGCATGGGTGAAAGGGCTAGTGCTGTCGTTCCCTTGCAGAAACTGCAGGCACCATAAATCCCCTCTTTCCTCTGGCTCCTGGCTGTCTGTGGGGCACTGTGCTGTTAGCAAGATGTGCTTGGCACCAGCTGAAGTGACAAACCTGTGTCAGCCTTGGGGCACTGTCCCCCACCTCTGGAGTGTGCCAGCATGGAGCAAACCTGGGATTTGTTGCTTATTCAGGTGTCCTTGGTCATTCCCAGACCAGGACCCTGCTGCTGCACTGAGTGACTGTGGAGCCCCGTGTGCTGTGAGCGGGGGACGTGGCCATGGGACTGGCAGCCCTGGTGAGTCACCAGGACACAGGGACCTGTCTGCTTGGACACAGTGAAAACACACCCCAGCCCAGCTGGGACATGGGGATCAGACAGAGATTCTGCTGGAGGGGGGAGGTACCTTTGGAGATCTGGTAGGTGAGACTGTACACACCTTCATAAACTTCCTCACACACCAGGGTGACCCTTGTGTTTGCAGCCCTTGTGGAAATCACATTGGCGTGAGCACTCAGAGCAGGAGATACACGGTTTGCATTTTAATTAGCACTTGCCTTGCAACCAAAATGCATCTGTAGAACTTCAGCAGCTGAGCCAGTTCAAACTCGTGGAGCAATGGTTCAAATGAGCAACACCAGGCCAGGCTGCCTGGGCCAGGGTTGGTGTTGGAGGTGAAGCTGCTCGGTCTCTGACCCTTTCCAGCCCTCTTGGAGCTGTTGGGAATGCTGCTGTCTGAGGCATCCAAGAGCCCTAACCAGGGAGAGGTTTCCCTCCATCACTGCAACCAGAGATCTGTGATGCTGCTGCTACTGCCCTTGTTCTGTTTCCCAACACAATGAAATCCAGACTCGAGCTAATTAAGCTGGAAACACAAAATTGCAATTTGCAGCTGATTAAGTCTTTCAAACAATATTTATGTTAATCTTCTTCTGATTTATTTTCCTGTAATGCCTTGACTAGGAGGTAGTCTGCTGCCTGGGGAGATGCTTCCAGATGGAGCCCAGCCCGCCCTGGCAGATGCTGGGAGCTCAGAGCGAGGGTTTTTCACTCGCTGTGCTTACAGCCAGGAAAGATGGTCGGGTCTGTCTGGGCCAGGCCTGTGTGCAGCAGGGTCTGCTGAGCTGCAGTTCTCGGTTTTGCTGCAGGAGTGAGTCCATCTGTGTGAGGAGAGGGCTGTGAAACAGCACATGGGAAGGGGCATCCACTGGACAGCTTGGGCTGGGGCAGTTCTGCCTCTCCTGCACCCCCAGACACAGCTTTGCTGTCGCACGAGGAGGCTGCTGTGAAATGCTCTTTTGAGTTTATCCTCACAAACTACAAGGGTCTATTGTAAAAATCCGGCTTCCTTCTGCACACTGTGCATGCATATCCACTTACACTGTCCTCCAGCCCTTCTTCCTGCTCCAGAGCTGGCAGAATGCCTGGCAAATTTCCACTGGATACTGATTTAAGGAATTAGCCTGTAGAAGTGTGGATGACAGAGACAGAAGGGACCTTGAGATCATCTGGAGAGTCTGTTTCCTCAGACAGCATTCCTTCTTCCAGGTCACTCCAGGTACATATTTCAAATTTGCTCTCAACCCCCTTTTCTGGAGGAAGTTCTGCCTGGCTCCTCTTGTTCCTATTTTTCAGTTCCTTAAAAAAATATGTATTTGGACCGGAGTTTTTCAGGAGCTTAAAGGTAACATGGTCTGTGTTCACCTGTTCACCCAACTCTTCTCCATTTTTTCCCATTTTCAGAATGTCTGTGGTTTATCCACCCTGGTCTTGATGCCTTGGGGATGGCTGCAGGGAGTGCCTGGGGAGGGGGCTCTGGGCAGCTCAGGTTGAGGTGGGGAAGTGCTGGGGTGCTGTGGGATGTCACCACTGCTGGAGTCATGAACAGTCCCTGCATGCAGAGAGGAGAGGTCCAGAGGTCAAGGACTTTTCACTGTGGAATTGTTAAATTAACTATTAAATTAATTTTGATTAAGTTAGAACATTAGAACTTTTTTTTTTATTAATTTTACCAGCAAATGATTCTCTGCATAATTAATGCTGGCTGAGACTGCTGATTCACTTGTTGCTGCTGCAGGACAGAGCATTCAGTTGCAGCCCAAGACGTGCTGGGTGCCAGGGACAGTCCTGCAGGAAAGCCGTGCGTGGCCCTGGGGAGCACTTTGGTCCTCAGGACAGGGAAAGCACTGGATCATGTGTCCCCTTGCAAAGAAAATACTCATTGTTATTGATGAGCCTGCTCTCCCCAGGGCTGGGGCGATGCTCCCCGTTAACTCTGCCCACAGGGGCTGGGAATGGCCTGGCTGCAGCTCTGCCAGGTGCCAGTTCCTCATTACTCCCTGATGCAAGTTGTCATCAGCCACAGCTTGATTGGATGAGATTTCTGGGGAGCGAGGAGCTCCCAGGCTTGTGGCAGTTACCTGCCCATTGTGGACAGAGGAAAATATTCAGGTTTTTCTCCTTGGTGTATGGTTGTATCCTCTAAACACTCTTCAAACGCTGACAGGCTTCCCAAGGTGTGGAGAGAGCACTTCCCTGCCTCTGGGTGTCTGAAAGCCAAAGAGATGGTGAGTTCACAGGGATTTGGGGTTTTAATCATGAAATATCATCTTTTAAAACCTGCAGCGAGCAGGACAGTTGGTTTCATTATTCTGAGCACGTTTGGCCAAAATCCTCTGCTGGTTAGCAGCCATCCATTCCCCTCTGCAGCTGTGGCAAGACAAGTGGTGGGGCAGGGATGGAGGTGGGACAGGGATCACTGGCAAGGCAGGAACCACCACACCTGGCTGACGTGGGAGCCCCAGGGCTGGCAGAGGGAGCGGCCAGCGGGGCTCGGTGGTGCCTGGCTGAGGATGGCTGGGACTGCAGTAAAACTCAACTCAGCTTCCAGGATGTTCCTGAGAGACACCACGAAGGTGCCAGCGGTGTTGGGAACAGGCTGGTCCTGCATCCAGCTGGGAGTGCTGGCGAGATGAGCATTCTGTGCAGGGACTGTGTTTGCTCTGCTTGTGCCCTCCGTGGTTAACGCCCTGCAAAGAACTTCCTGGCAATGACTCCAATTAGGCCAGGACATCTCCCTGTAATCTGGATCCCTGTTGTGCTGTCAGACTCAATTCAAATTTAATTTGCTAAAGGTGTATATCAGGCAGCTTTTTTTCCTTCACACACAAAACTGAGGGGAAGATACCATTGATGGAAAAAATAATATGAGTTCACATTCTTCTTACCTTAAGGAAGGAAAAGAGATGCCAGAAAACTTGGCCAAATTTACATTTTAATGGGAAATGTTCTGACTGCCTGCTCTGAGAAACACAAATTGCTTTCCGGCTGGGACCCTCGCTTTACACCAAAGTGCAGGGAATTAAATCCAGCAGCCTCTGATGAGATGAAAGGGATATCTGGAGTCACAATCGCCACTACCAGCCCGTGGCAAGGACAAGCCAAGTGCTGGTAGTGAGGCCACCAGCTGTTGTCCCATGAGACCAGGGGGACAGGCTGCTGGGACTAAGGGACACGGCTCAGGCTCCAGTGGCTGGAGGTGTCATGCCAGGGAGGGGAGGGCTGTTTGCTGTGTTTCAAACCCTGGGTGACGGTGGCCCTGCCCCTGCTGGGGTACCCCAGCCCATTCTGGGGGTGCTGATAGAGGGAGGGCTGGCTCTGTGTGGCTCAGGGGGGGTCTCAGCAGCACTAACTGCACTGGCACAAGCGTCACTTCAGCCATTCCCAGCGGCAGCTGCAGTGGGAGCCCCCAAGAGCCCGTGCCCAAGGCAGCTCTGCTCTCTGGGCTGCCTCTGCCCTCCTGCCTGTTCCTCGCCAGAGCAGCTCAAGCTTGCAGACAGGCTCCAGCAGTGTCTCTGCGGTGCCAGCCCAGGGTCTCAGACCCCCATGCAGCCAAAAGCCGTGCCCAGGGATGCTGCTGTTAATTTCTTTGCATCTTAAAGCTCTTTGGAGATGAAAGCCCGGCACAGAGCTGCGTAGTCTTATCCCTGGCAGGGTCTGTCACCTGCAGACGTTTCTGGTGTATTCGTGAGCACGGCAAAGACTTGTCCCTGCTGGGACTGAGTTCCTGCAGTGTGTCCCTACCCCATATGGTGCTTTTCCAGTTGTCAGAGCAGTTGTGTGCAGTGGATGGGATGTAAATTCGGTGTCATATGGCAAAGGCATCGCTCAGACAAGGAGACAACATGCTTCTTGGGGATGCTTGCAATCCAATAAAATAAGCAAAAGCATCCCTGTTAGAGGCTCAATCAGAGCAGATGTGCTGGCACCCACAAGGCTGCTTCCCTGGGGGAAACAATGTCACTGTCTGGAAACCAAGGCAGTGATAAATCATAGGTGACCTTCAGTAATTTGTTACTGCCTTGAGCAAAACACTGCTGCTCCTCTGGGCCAGTCCTGGGCATCTGCCTGGGATCACAATGATTCCAGTCTTTACTGTCCTAATGGGTTTGTCACGGGTTAGATAATGACAAAGGGCTGAGGATGCAGGAGAACACAGACAGGGAGCTGATGGAAGCATCCCGGAGCGTGGACCAGTGGCCGGTGTTTGCTGCTGCGGGAAGAGCCCCCAGCTGCTGGGTCTGCAGGGCTGAGCAGGGTTGAACTGGCTCAGAGTGGCTCCTGTGTGCTGGGACAGAGAGAGGCAGTTTATGCTGTTTTCAGGCTGCCAGGCGCCGGCAGGCTCAGTCCTGCCTCGTGCTCCGTCGGCAGCAGCAGGACGGACGCCGTTAGTGGGAGCGGCAGGAGAAGCGCGGAGCGCCCGCGGCGTGTGCGGCAGGGCAGGCGTTCTGCTGAAGAGATGGAGCAGCCCAGGGCCACTGCTGGGGATTTGGGTTTCACAGTGATGTGCTGAACTTCTGCCAAAAAGTGGAGCCAAGCTGGAAGGTGGTGGGGTGGGAGCTGTGGAGTTTATTGGTCTCAGACTGGAGCTGTTGGGCTGAAGCTGTGGGCTGCAGTTGTATATGGGGCTGTGGTGGAGGAGAAGGTGTTGGGCCCTTCAAAAACATCAGTGGGCACCTAGTTGGGTCCAAATTACAGGTTTGAGTGCTTCTCCTTGGACAGGCAGTCTTGCACTCTTCTCCCTGGCAGCAGGATGCCCTGCACTGGAATACAGTGGGGGCTGGAACCCCTCCTGCCATGCTGGTGAGCGGCTGGTGATGCCTATGGGGTTGACTCAGGAGCCACGCCAGCACTGAAGAGAGTTCTGAGGACTCTCTGCAATGAACCAGGCCAGACCCAGAAGCAGGTGCCTGAGTTTAACCAGCAAGTTTGTGTCACAATGATTCTGTGAGCTTGGCTGGAGAGAATGTTATTTCCCCCCCGAAAAATCACAGGGAGACAAAGCACCTACCAAAACCAAAACTTCCCATGAGACTTCAATTGTGAAGCAGAATTTATGTTTTGATTTTGGAAATCAATGGCAATTCACAAATTACTCTCCTGTGCTGCTCCAGGTCATCTGTCAGCGTTGGTCTCTGCTTGACAGGAGCCATTACGGGTTTCGTTTGGTTGTTTGTTCAATATCAGTGGTTTGTTCAGCTGCTCTCCAGGTCAGTATGGTAATGACAAATTACACACTCATGGGCTTTTTTTTTTCCAAACAAATTTCCTTTTAGAAAATGCAGCTGGATGACATCATCACAGTGCCACTGAGCACACCAGCGGGGGTGAAGCAGTGTTGAGGATCCCTGTCCCCATGCAGGTGAGCACCGGGTGAGTCGGGTGTGGGGCAGCAGGCTGGAGCTCCAGAGAGGTGGCTCATGCTGCTGCCTCTGTGTCCTTTCATCTTCCCCAGACTGTTTATCCTTGTGCCGCTGGCAGTCTGGAGGGACCAGAACATTTCAAGATCACTGCTGCTTCCCCACTCTGCCGTGCCTGTTGCCCACTGTGTTGGGGTCAGCTTTGCTGGTGATTCTTTAAGTGACCTTAAACCAGTCCTTCACGACAGCTGTCGCGACATGTCAGAGGTCTGGGTGGTGCTGGGATGCACTGAGTGCCCTTGTGTGGCAATTTTGGGGGATGGAGCAGCAGTTCTGAGCCCATGGGGACACAAAGGGGGTCCCAGGCTGGGGTGGGTGTCCCTCAGGAAGGGTCTGTGAGCCATCCCAGATCTGCTGGGCTCTGCAGGTGTGGGTCTCTTTGCAAGCACCAGGCCTGTGCTATTATGGGCAAATTACCTATGGAACACTTTTTTAATCCTGAGAGAAAGAACTTGATTAGTAATTATTGGTGCAGAACACTTGGGGAGTCTCTGCAGAGGGTGAGGACGGGCTGTTTCACTGGAGCTGCCTGTCAGTTTTGTCACCTAATTATAAGACTGTTCCGTGCCAAGACTCTGGACAGACAGAGGAAAAAACCCTCAGTGTAATTGTATTGGTCATATTTTATAGCCACTAATTACTTGCTTGGCAATTAGCATTTCTCTGGCTGGCTGGGGAGCTGTCACAGCCCTGGCTCACCACACACAGCTCAGCTTCCCATGGCACAGCTTCCCGGGGCTGGCAGGGAAGGGGATCAGCCCCTGCCTCGTCAGCCTGCAGCCCCACAGCACGGGAGGAAAAGGGGGCTGGCTGTCACCGGGGTGCAGGTGAGGGATGTGATGGTGCCCAAGTCTGGGACAAGGTGCTGGGTCTGGGGTTGACGGCTCCACCTGAGCTCAGTGCGATCATGAATCAAAATTCTGACGTAAACTTTAGCTGCATCCATAAATCCTTCATTTGTCGTTGTTAAAGATAGGTCAACATTCAAACTCTGGTTTATAGCTGGAAATGTACACTGTGTATTTTCTCTGATGCAGTAAATATTCTTGTCCAAAGATCATCAGGCAGTTTTCTACTTATTAGGAATGAGTGACTCATAAAAGAGAGCCAGAACGGGCTGTTTGTGTGAATGAAGGGAGGGCTGTGGCTATTGGGGTTTCCCTCCTGAGGAATTATGAAGGGACCCCAATCAGCAGGTGATTGGGTCAGGCCCTGGGCTGGGCTGTGCCTGCTCAGGGTCCTGGCCCTCTGTGGGGTGTGGGGGCTCAGCTCTGCCAGCCCTGTCAGGCTGCACCACCAGGCACTCTCCTCTTACATCTTACAATACATATGTTAAGCCTCTGGTTCTCTCTGCACTGGCAAATCTTCAAAATCCTTCACCTCCAGGAAAGACCATCTGCTGCTGCAGCACCATGGAAACAGCTTTCAGCAAGTGAAAACTTTAGCTTATCATTTCAATTCAGCCCAATGCCAAAAGTTCAGTGATATATTATGCCTTTTGCAAGGTTTTTCTCTAAGTCTCTGTACGCCTGGTGTTTGTTTGGGAAGTTTTAGGGATTTTGCACTGGTGTGAGTGTCTCAGGGTTGTCACGATATGGCAAGAGAACTTGGCTGGTCTGAAACGGCCCTGGGCTGATGTGCTGTGCTGACACTCTTCCATAAACACATCAACTCCTAAACTAAAACTCTTCTAACAACTAAATTGAATGGAATCAAAGACAAATCAGCAGTTAAATGCATTTGCAGATGCCGGGTGTGGTGCTAGCGCTGGACTGGGGGTGATGCAGCAGCAGGAGCTGCAGCCTGGCACATCCTCCTGGGGCTCAGAGGAGGAACAGCCCTGAGAGGAGTTGCACTGAACCGTTTGTCCTTTTATTGCTTCCTTGTTGCTTCCTTTTGGCTTTGCAGAGGAAGTTTTGCATCCCAGTGCCTGATTTGTAGGACCTTTGCTGACCACTGGGACAAACTTGTATTTTGGTTGAAGCATTCAAGAGGGATACAGTGTGGTAGAAAGTGCAATGTTATCTCTAAGAAGCAATTATACTTCATAATATGAATTAATTACAACTTTGCACTTAGACCAAGTAGCTAATTATAGACGTTTTAGCTTAATAAAGACAGAGTGAGGGAAGTGATAATATAAATGGTAATTATTGAGTTGAGCAGACCGTAATGTGCATCCAGGGCTCACCTGGGACATCTCAGTCAATACTCAATTACTTCACTGCTCTCTGAAGTCTCCGTGGCACCTGGAGGCTCGTGCTTCCCTGCTGTGCCATCGTCAGTGCTGTGATGTGCCCACGGCACCCACGGGCCGGTGGGCGAGTGTCGCAGCGAGCGGATGTCGAAACACGGGAAGGCCAGGGGTCAAGTCCATAAAAGATCTCTTTATTTATTAAATTCAGCTTTTATATACAAAATGAACTCCCACTTGATTGGCTTGTGACTGCACGCCCCCCGTAGCAATTGGACACCTCGATTCATGAGAGTTTCACTACCTTTATCTTAGTTATTATAAACAAATAGATTCTTTCTCACGAGAAAGAGGTTTCTGTGCTGTCACAGGTGAGCAGTGCCAGGGCCAGAGAAGGAGCCCACGAGGCTGATGTGCCGTGGCAGGCAGCTCTCAGCCCATGCCTGACCTGCCCACCTCGGCCCAGCCACCCGGCGCTCCGGCTCTGCCCAGCTCCTTCCCGTGGCCTCTGCACAGCGCTGGGCTCCAGCTGTGGATTTTGATGCTTCCCAGCCCCGCAGGACTCCTTGATGTTTCTGCCATCGCTGTGTTCTGCAGGGAGGCAGAAGTGTTGTGTGGTGCGGCTCTGTGCCGCTGGCAGAGCCCCGGCCCCGTGCAGCCTGTGCCCTGCTGAGACCCTGTGCTTCTCCAGCATGCCTTGACTGAGCATTGTTCCTGGCATTGCACAGCCCTTGCAGTAACACAGAGGAGAAATTCATTTAGCAAGGTTTAAGGTCAGATTCTGGAAGTTAACAGTTGCGAGGTCAGGAAGTCAGAGTTACAGAAGGAAGGAAAACACAAACCCCAGCCCTACAGCGAGTGCAGGGGACAGGCTGCTGTGTCTGCTCTGGCGGCAGTGCTGCAGGGCTCCAGCAGCATCTGGCCCCATGCTGGTTGTGTTTGTGGCCAGAGAAAACAGAGGCAATGCTCCTCATGCCTTCCTATCAGATGGGAATGGATGGGAAGCCATCCCAGGTCAACTGCTACCTTCCCTTCTGGAAGTAAACCTTTCTGCAGGCGTGGGGTAGCCCTGGAGAGCTGTCAGCACTGACCACAGCCATCCTGGCACTGCAACAACGGCCTGACAGCTGATCTGAACTTAATGACTGGATGTGAATGTACTGACTGCCAGGCACTGGGACCTGCTGGCTGGGGAACTGGAACTTGACACAAAGCCAGAGGTGTCTGGCTGGAAAATTCTGGCTTGTTTGGGAAAGGTCACTGTGATGCTTCAACATTGGAGCTAGCTGGATTATGAACAGCTCCAAAAACCCAGCAGTGAATGGAAAGTGGGATAATTTTTGTCTGAGCAAGAAGAGTCACAAACTGTACCTCAGCCCCTTCGTGTGTGTGCTCCATGCAGCACCTCCGCAAAGGGTTTGAACAGGGATGAGAACCTCCTGTTAGGAAGAGAGGCTGGTTAAATACCTGAGTGTGGTGCTGGCTGGCAGCTGCTCCAGGCCTTTGGTGAGTGTCTCAAAGCCTGGGGTGCCATCAAGGTTCCCCAGTCATCTGCAAGGGAAGAGTTTCTTTAGCATTACTAACAGCAGCATCCTGTGTCCTCTCTGGTCCAAGCTGATGTTTGCTGAAGGATATTGGAAGAATTAGTAGAGCTATTTCTCTTTAATCCTGTCCCAAGTGACAGCAAAATCAAAGTAAAAGGCAGGAGATCGTGTGCTGTTGTTTTAGGCAAGAGCCCAGTGGTGTTAACGAAGGGTTTTATCATTATGGGGGCTGTTTGATTTAGAGAACAAAATACCCAAGGTAACAAAGCTGGATGAATTAAAAGATTAACAGCATGAAAAGGTATTATAGCCCCACAAATTCTTCAGGGAACTTGTCTGGGCTATCCCACTCCTCCTTGAGGCCAGTGACACTGCCAGCCAGAACTGTCCTTCTCCCTGGGGCTCCTCAGTACTCGGTTGCTGGATTTGCCCTTTCTAGGAAAGAGGTTTTAGGGGCAGGCAAATGGTGGTTTTTGGCAAGGATGCAGCATTGTGTGGCTGTTGGGGGGTTTGAAGAGCCAGGAGACCATTTCTCACTGCTTGTGATTTGACTTTTATTTGATGATATAAAGGGGATATAAATAAATGGACTGTGTTTGCAAGGGTGATGCTTCTGCATCTCTGACTGGCTGGGGGGGGAATAGTGGGTAGGGATGTTTCTGAGAATCTTCTTCAGCCGTTGCTCTCCTTTCCTGGCAGTATCAGCAAGCTTTCCAGCACCGCTGCTCTCTAATCTAATCAGACCCAGGGAAAGAGGATTTGCCGCAGTGCCTGACCACTTAAGGTACCCACCAGCAGAGTAAATACCCGACATCTTCTGTGAGAATGGCCAAAAGCTATTCCAGCCCCTTTTAATGCAGAGACAAGACCTCTGGAACCTGAACCTCTGCCTGCTTTGGGCTGCTGCTCCAAATTCCACCACTGCTGGCCTTTAGCAAGATTCTGCAGGTGAGTTCACTGATACAGAGGAGAATCTGCACATGGGGAACCCAGACCAGGCGGTGTGCAGCCCCTTCCTTCTCATGAGCATTTACAGGTGTCCTCCAAAGTGTTCTCCTTTATGATTCTAGATTAGTAGATAAAAGGCCATTTCTTGTTTTAATGGAGTCTCTGATGTTAATGGTCTCCCTCCAATCAGATTAAGGTGTTTTGGCCCATTTTACTCTAATGAAGGATGATTGAGAAACATCTGGTTCACAGCTGGCTCCTTGCACTCTCACTGTGTTGTGCTGCTGCAACTGAGACACTGCCAGGAAATAAGAAAAAGAAAAAAAAAAGAGGCTGGAGCAGTTCACCCCCTCCCTTCACAGGGGCTTCAGCACTCCCTCCTACCAACCTCTTCTGTGCTGTGGGCACATCCTGGGACCATCCCAGGAAGCACATGGAGAGTAAGGGGAAGGCTGTGCTGGGGCTGTGCTCACCCCACTGAGCTCCTGGGGCAGCAACTGCCCTCCCCTCATGCAGTGGGAGCTGTGCTGCCTGCCTGGCGCTGCCCTCCCTGCCTGTCCTCCCTGCCAGCCTCTGCCATGTGCCACGTACAAGGGCAAAGCAAAGCACTGGAGTCTGCTGGATAATCAGAGCTATTAGATGCACTCGTGTGTGCAAGAGGGTGTGAAATGCAGATGGATGGAGGACTCTGGGGAGCAGGAGAGAACAAGTGGGGACGTGCCCACATCTCTGCCGAGGTCAGGGTGGAGCACAGACCGTGGCTGCTGGACTGGGGGTCCTGGTGTCCCTGAACCCTTCTCAGCCATGGGCATCTCTGACTCGCACAGAGCAACTCCCCTGGCTGTGGTTGGTCCCACTGTATTAACAAGGCACCACTTCTGCATTTTAAGTGTGTGCTCCTTGATATTGTCCTGCCTCTAAATGATCCTGGAAATGTATTGTCTACTTAACTACTTTTTAATTAAAAGTCAGGGATATTAGAAAAGAGAAATCAATTCTTGTCACAATTAAGACTTGGTTTGAACAACTGCAGCATGTTTCAGTGAAGGATCCTCTCTGGGCTTATTGATCTGCACTGTCATAAGGTTTAGGTTATTGCCATGGCTCAGACAGTCTTAAATGAATATTTGGCCTGAATTATGTATGTTATCTGGCAGGCAGAGGAGGCTGCCTGCTGCCTCTCAGAGCCTGCAGGGCTCCCCATGCCTCTGTGCCTGCTGACTGAGACCTGGGCTGGGATGAGCACCTTGTCTCCTGCAGCGTCAGGCTCCTCTGTGAGTGGTGATTGTGCCAAGGGCCTGCTGCCTGGTGGGGCAAATCAGGCAATCTCGGGGTTTGCAGCCCCAGGAAATGTCTCAAAGCTTGAAGGCAGCCACGGGGCAGCCAGTGGCACCAGCTGGGCAGGAATTCGCACCTGGCAGTGCCCACGGAGCATCCTGCACCGGGCACAGCGCTGCGCCTCCCTGCGAACGGGAGCTGCAGCAGGACCAGGAGGGCAGGCTAGCACAGGGGCTGGAGCATTCCCTCTGGCATGGAAGTCTCTGTCTCCCTCTCCTTCTCCCTTTCCTTCTCTTTCTCTTCCTCTCTCTCCCTCTGCAGAGAGGGGCTTGTGGGAGGTCTCCAGAGCTCTCCACTGTGAAAGTGACAGGAGAGTAGGAGGCTGATTAATCAAAATCTAATATGATGAAGGACCTTTTTAAAAGTAGAAGATGTCCCAGTTATGGTTTGTCTGCCCTTTAAAAGTTCTTGAAAACTAGGGGGTCTTGGAGGAAAGAAAATTGATTTCTCATGGTTTATCTTGTAGCTTGGGGCAGAAAGGAAATTCAAAGGGGCCCTGCCATGAAAGGTCAGAGTCTGCTCCTGTGGCTGATAATGAGACCTCTCAGAGATAAATCAAAACACCTGGATTTCACCACGGAGCAGCTACTGGTTTAACCCAAGATTTGGAATCGGGAAGAAGAGAGGGCACATGCTAAACCTTGTCTACTGTGGAAGCAGAGGTGGCAACAGTAATGCTGCAGCCCCCATTGTGTTGGTGCTAGGGCTGTTCCCTCCTGCCTGGTGGTACCTGGCACATCCAGCACCTCCCCACAGTTTGTGCAGAGCCTCTGGCCCCCACCAATGTACTTTTCACATCATCACTGCTCCCTTCCATGCAGTGGCACATCAGCAGTAGCTCCCACAGCTGTCCTCCCTTCTCCCAGTCCTGCAAACCGCATCCCCCAGACTGAGGGGCTGGGGAAAGAGAACCCTGATGGCCTTGGCAACACTCCTTGTTAACCAGTGGCCGTGGCTTCCAAGGCTGCAGCCCACTAGATCCCGTTTATTTTGTGATAAGTAGGATTCACATAATAACTTCTGGCTCGCATTAACGCTTTTAATCTGCAGACCTCAGAAAGAGATGAGCCAGAGAAAACCAGGAGAGAGACGCTCAGAAAAAAAAGAAAAGAAGCAGAGAAAAGTGAGTAGGATGAACTCTTTACCTCTCTATCCCATTAGCACGTTTGCCATGGACTGCAAAATCCTGTTAGGCACAGGCAGCCTGCAGATCTCGAGGCAGTGCAGAGCCTGGGGTGTTAGTGGTGGCTTTGGCTCTGCAGCGGTGCCAGGGCTCTCCTCGAATGCTGGCTGCCCGCAGGGTGTTGGGGAGGGCTCCAGCACAGCCTGCCCCTGGCTCCAAGTGTCTCCCCTTCACTGGGACTCCCTGGCTCCGATATTTGTTGTTCTTGGTTTTGGGTTCAGTGGCCCTCAGGCTCTGTGTTTGTGCCTTTGCCGTGTGACTAATTGGAGAAGTGTCTAATCCTGTTCTCCACCGATGTCACCGTTATGCAGTCTGTGATTAAACACGCTGTCAGCTGCTGCTGTTTACAGATAATAATGCTGCTTTCTCTCATTCCTACACTATCAGACTCATTAGGAAGCTTTATGGATAAATTAGTCAGTCTGGGATTGAATAATGTCTGAAATGCATGCACTGAAAACTGCATCTTTCTGCTCTGGGTAGCCAAACGTGACGGTGACCTGAACTGCTGCACGGGGCAGAGGCCCAGCCCCACACCAGGGTGACCCCCAGACCTGGAGCCTAATTGCTGTCCCCTTGTGGGCTCTCTTCATGGAGAGAGTGAGGTGAGCCCCTAACTTCTGGTACCAAGCTGGAGACAGCAGTAAGTGTCTGCTCGACAAAATCCTCTCTGACGCTTCATTATAGCAGATTCTGCAATACACACAAAGAGAGGCTCTTTTCCCACTGTTATTGCATGAAACACTGATACATTTCCAGAGAAGGTTCCTGGTAGGCTTGGTGCATGGCTGTTCAACACAGTGGGAACAAACTGCAGCTGCAGATGGGAACAGGTTGTTTCTGCCATTTATTATTTTTTCCCCCTAATTATGATGCAGATTGGATGCTCTCTCCAGCATTCCCTCCCTTTCTGTTTATTCAAGCAGGATTTTTGTGAACCTATACGCCAATTTCTTTCTGGGCCCAGAGTGCCCCTTTAGAATGGAGCAGAATTTATTTCTTCCCTGAGCTGCAGCCCTTTCCCCAGCCCTCTTCCACCACTGGCCAGCGCAGAGCCGGGATGGGAGCAGGGCTGGGATGTTCCGCTGAGGAGGATCCCTGTCTCCACCATGGGGACAGGGCTGGCAGGACCCCATGGCAGGTATCCTGGGGGTGGTGTGGCCGGCAGCTGGCAGTCTCTCTCTCTCTCTCCAGGGCTGCATCCCGCCCTGGCAGAGTGTGAGGAGGAGCAGAGGCACCTGCAGGCATGGGAAGCTGTCCAGCTCTCTGCTGAGCAGCGAGCAATCTGTAATTACTGGAGAGCTTTCAGGGAGCTGGACACACCATGCTGGTGCTTTATTTAGAGTCTGCCTGAGTGCTGAGTCCTGGAGTGCAAAATGCATCTACGAATTAGCCACAGCTGGACTAAATTGCTAATTATAATTTGCAAAGTGTATTCCCCTCTCCTATCATGGACAAATGAAAAAGACTCACTATGCACGACCTCCCTGTCACCCTCACCCCGTGACAGAGGGGATAATTGGTCAATGTCTTGTGGTGATTGAGTTACCAAGTGAGTCCTGAAGTGTTTTTCCTCATCAGTGTGTCATGCAAGTCGCATCTCTGATTTGCATAATGAGTAAGAGCCAGAGCAGCATCACCCCATGGAAATCCACAGCACTTCAGTGCCCTTGTTGTTGTTAAGGGGCATTTACTGCCACGTTATTGAGGGGCCAGGAAAGTTAGAAATCTTGGTAATGCATTTTAAATGGTGATCAGCAGAAAGATATAAACATATAAAAGCCCTTAATAGTTAGAGGAAACACCATGAGACTGGGGAATCCAGGCCCAAGGTGTACTGGCACTTTGGGGTCCCCGTTTGGGGTGCACAGTGACACTGTCCTCGGGAGCAGTGTGAACCAGACTGGTGCTTACTTACTCTTCAAATTAACCATGGTTTGGGTTGCAGATTCAGTGCAGTGCAGCTCAGAGCTGCTGAGGGGGGCCTGGGAAGAGCTCAAGTTGTGGAGGGAGCCTGGCACCAGGGCAGGCACTGGCCATTGCTGTGGCCACTCAGGAGCTTCTTCCCTGGCACTCAAAGCTGGACACTCACCTCAGAAGCCACATGACCATCAGGACCAGCCTGTCTGAAACGCCTCTGACCATAAGTGATGGCCACATGCTGCAGATCCCTGTGTGAAACATAACCAGCCTGCTGTAAGACCATTTCTGATGCAACTGGAAATGAAAATCCTGACGACAGCACTTCAAACAGAACTGCTGCAATTCTCTATAAGTGGTTTTAATGAAACCAGCCACGAAGAGAAGGAGAGCAAATCAAAGGTAGGACAATTCCTTTGTTCAAATTACTGTAATTGGTATCAAAATTACATTAGTGGTTGTTTGCACCATTATACTTGAGGTATATCCTCATTTCTCCCTCAGTTCTCAGAGGCTCACACACCTGAGCTCTCACTCTGCACCTCTGCCTTTCAAGCAGAGCAAGCGAAGCCACAGTGGAAAGGGAGGCTGAGGGGAAGAAGCCTGTGTGTGCAAAGCCTGGGGTGCTGGCATCCTGCCCCGTGCTTAGCACCACCAGCAAAGCATCTCCAGGGGGCAGGACCTGCCTCCTCCGTGAGCCTTCCCCCTCCTCCCAGGGGCAGATCCCACACACGACTCCTGAGCTCAGTGCCAGCCTCCATGTGCCCTTCAGGCTCTGTCACCAGACTGAGACACCTGGACCCCTCCTGCCTGGTTCTAATTAATAGTGTGGTAATTTGTCTCTGGTTGAGCTGGAACTTAACACCGAGTGGATCTGTGTCCCAGCCAAAGGCGGGGTTCATACTGATGATGACAGAATGGGGTATGACTTATATAAGTGTAAAGATATTATGCTGCCTGGAGCTCTGGATTTTCTCAGTACATGATGAATGTGAGGCATTTAAAAAAATTAGATGTTCTATTTTACATTATTTTCTAGAATGTGGATATCTGTGGGCTGTCTGGAAATCCATTAGCAAGAAACGTGAAGATGCTTAAAGGCATTTATCCAGATTAGCTATGTTTATGCAGTCAAGGGTCTTTTATGTGATTACCTTAAAAGCTAAAGAACTGCTGCAAAACATTTAAAGTGCAGACATCCTGAAGCAAAGACCACAGATCTGACAGAAAGAGCTGTTAAAAACAAGTGCACAGCTCTGGTTGCTTTGTATTTGCAAACTACCCAGAAAGTAGAAGGGTTTTCCCTTTGCAGCCCTGAGGCTGGGCTGTGCAGCTTTCAGCATGAGATTTATGGGGAAGCTTTACACTAACTTTCATTCTCACCGTGATTTCTGCCAGTTAGCAGGAGGGGATGAGTCCTGGTTGTGATGGAGCGTTGTGCCCCTGGGAAGCAGTGTCTGAGCCCTGGGATCAGCTGGGGGCGGCAGACTGGTGAGGTGCTGTTGGGACCGGATTGTCTGAGCCGCTTTCCTCTGTGGGATATTCCCTAATGCCAGGCACAGTTGTGCTGTATTGCTGCTGCTTCCTCTGCTCTGGCTCTGCCCTTGTCACAGCACAAGCAGCATAAGTCCTGGAGCATGTTTGTGTGACATGCCCCAAACAGTACAAAATTGCAGAAACCCCTTGTTTTTTATTGTACAAAGATACTTTCAAGTGTGGAAGAGAAAGCCGAAGTGCAAAAGCTTCCATGAGGTTTCTGCCTGCTCTGTCTTTTGTCAAGGATTGCTCTTTCAGCTGTACATTGAGGCCTGCATCCTCACGGCTCCTTTGTCCTTTAGCATAAAAAGTAATTTGTCAGCAAAAGAAGTAAAGTTTTGTTTTTCAGTACAGATCTGGCTGTCCTCCCACTGAGACTTTCAACTCTTTATCTCAGGAATTGATGGTCTTGGTTTCTGATTCTCTTTCCTTGGTGTTTGTATTGATTTTTTTTTTTTTTCCAAGAGGGTTATTTTCACTGTGGTGTCAAAACTATCTTTCTGTCTCTTTCTGTCTCCCACTTACAGCAGGTAATAGCTCAGCTCGGCCAATTACACATTTTCTGGCCCCTCTTTGCACAAGTTCCCCTGACAATCTGGTGCCTGGATGACCCGATGTCTTTGCTTTCCCTTTGCTCTTGTCTCTGCAGGCTCCTGCCGTAGCTGTGGCAGCAGTCAGCAGTGGGTAGGGGCAGCAGCCCCAGAGCTGGGTGTGAGCAGCAGAGGTGACCAGACAACCTGGTTATCCCTCTTCCTCCGCCTGCAGGTACTGGCCCCTTGTGCCGCTCAAGGAGCCGGTCGGCTGTGCCATCCCGGGGACAGCAACCCTCTGTCCTGTCCCTGGCTTGGCTTTGGGATTGTGAAGAAATCCTGCAGTGTCCATTAAAGGCTGCTCTGTTTTCTTCACCCCAACAATGGCTTTTAGTCATCTGCTGTTGCTGAAACAAAATTCATGAGATCATTTCCCCAAAACATGATACTCAAAATTTTAATTAAAGTACTTCTGGGTGTTCTAATACCAAGATTTTATAAATGCTTGGAATAATATTTCAGATAAATGGAAAAGCTTTGTACTCTTAAAATCACAGACTCTTCTTCTAGGAAAACATATCTAACATCAAATCCTCCATATACTTGCAAAATCCTCTTCCCTGCTTGGGTCCTCAGTGACATGGAAGAGCACACGCCTGTGGAACTTGGTGGTGAATGGAGCCATCCCAGGAGTCTGGATTGATTTGCTTCATGACATTGATACCTTCCACTGTCCCAGCAGCGAGACTCAGTGCATGAATACTAAAAGGAAGCTGCTGTGCCTGGAGGCAGGCAAGCGAGATTCCGTATATTACACTGTGAGCGTTGTGTGTCATATTAGAGCAATCTGGCTTTAAAGGGCATCTTTCAAGCACAAACTAGCTTTTTCCCACACTTGACTGATCACAAAAATAACTGTGATTAAAGGTCAAGTGCCTGGGTTTTTCTATTTTACTCCTTAAAAATTTGTATGAGAAAGAAAACCTAGAAGTTAACATAGCATGAAATTGTTATGCAGTTCTGAGCCTTTAACGACAACTAAATATCACTTTTCTTCCTGGGTGGCTTGAGAAATCTTCAGTAATAACGGGTCACTTCTTTTGGTTTCCACTTGAGGAAGATTATAAATAAACCCTGTCTTTTGCTTCCCTGCTCTGTAACATGATGGCGGGAGGGTTTTGATTGTGTGAACTTGTGCCCCCAGCCAGCGTGGCTGTTCCTGGTCTCACCAGGAGCTCCTGGGCTGCAGGTGCACAGCAGGAGCCCCAGCACTGGTGCAGCAGCACGCCAAGCACTGACCCATGCTGAGCTCTCCCGGATGGGAAGAGCATTGATAAATGGATGGGAACTGCCTCACCAGTAAAGTTAACACAGAGAGAAAAGGTAATGACCATGTTTGCAACAGAGCTGAGAGAAGAAGGGAGAGCTGGAAACATCCTCTGGCTCCAAGCATCCAGCTGGGCTTGGCCTGTGGTCTGAGCACCAACCCCCATGAGCAGAGGCTGGGCATGGGGTACCATAGCCTGGCTGGAGGCTCAATGTTTTTACTTCAGACCTGCAATATTTTACATTTGGCACATAATCACAGCAAAGGGAACATCCCACAGGAAGAAATGTTTGCTTTGGCATCATGGTATCCACCATCAGGGGGGCAACCGGTGGGCGTTCAGTCCGACTAAATTTTGCAGGTCCCTGCAACACCTACAATTAGAAATAATCAAACCTGGTTGAGTTCATCCCCTGACACAGGAGGCTGTGGGCCTGGTGGCAAATACCTCAGCTTCAGTGAGCCAAGAATTGCCTCCCCCAGCCCAGGCAGCCGCCCTGCAGCCTTGCGGTGCTGTGCCCACTGCCACAGCACTGTCCTGGGTGTGGGTCTGGCAGCACCCTGGCTACCTGGGGCTGCCTTTTCCTGGGGTTTCTGTCTGGCCGTTTTTGCTTTCACAGCAATTGCTGGGCTTGGAGAACCTTGAGATGAAGCTGGGAATAAAATTTCAACCCAGAAAGGTAGGACAGAAGGCTCGACAAAGCTGACATTGTAGGGCATGGCTTGCAGGCCAGGGCAGGGATGAGTCCCGCTGCTCTCCTGGGCTCTGTGCTGCAGGAAGGAGGCTCCAACCCAACAAACACTATCGCTCGCTATCAGCAGCAGGGTGTAAGCATCACCTGGGCACGGGGGCGGCACAGCACTGCTGATTATGGCGATGCCTTTTTCCTGGTCTTAGGAAATGAAAACCAGACACGGTTAAAGGCTTGGGGGGGGTCATTTACCTCGGTATTTTTATAGGATCCTATTTGATGCATCACTTTGCCACGGTGGAAAGCATTGCGTATACAATTTATAGATCTTACACACTAGCATATCTAACAAGGGGGCTTGGGTGGGCTAACAGAATATATTCTACCAGGGGACCTTGGCTCCTCAAGATAGTAGAATGTTTAGTCTTCTGGCTATGCAGTTTCTGGGGTGTTTGGTCTCTTGACCTACAGGACACTGGAATTATGCTAAGTTATCAGACTTAAAGAATTACAAGTTATGCATGCTAATACTTGTGGATATATAGAACTGTGTAAAAGGTATATAAAAGAAAAAGCAAAAAATCATCTTGGCATCAATGGCCGCAGCATCTCGGCATCAGCGAGGGCTGCCCGTGCCCCAGCAGTCCTCTGGCTTCCCCGGGGAGGGCAGCCCCTGCGCTGGGCAGCAGTTCCAGGCAGCCCAAAGCTCAGCACTGCCGTGCAGCCCGTTCCCTCAGAAGCCAGCCCCGGGACCGAGCCGGCCCCAGAGTGACCAGTGACCGCCCCCAGCCGGTCCCAGAGTGACCAGTGACCGCCCTCAGCCGGCTCCAGAGTGACCGCCGGCCCGGGGCCGCCCTCAGCCAGCCCTAGAGTGACCCCCCGCTGGCCCCTGAGTAACCGCCGTCAGCCGGCCCCATAGTGACCAGTGACCGCCCTCAGCCGGCCCTGAGTGACCAGTGTCCACCTCTCACCGGCCCCACAGTGACCGCTCTTAGGTGGCCCCAGAGTGATCACCCGCTGGCCCCACAGTGATCAATGACCGCCCTCAGCCGGCCCGGGAGTGACCAGTGACC
>VZTJ01006507.1:1287240-1329262 GCA_013397795.1 Orthonyx spaldingii
GGCGGCGGCGGCGCGGGGCGCGGGCCGGGGCGCCATGGAGACGGCGCTGCCGCTGCTTCTGCTGCTGCCGGTGCTGCCCCGCGCCGCCGCCGAGCAGGGTGAGCCGGGCGGGGCGGCGGCAGCTCCCGGTGCTGCGCTGGCTCCCGGTTCTTCGGCGCTCCCGCGCCCGCGCCGTGTCTCCGGTGCTCCGGCACCGCCGTGTCCCCCGTGCCCGGCTGCCTCGGCGCGCGGTGTCGCCGCGTCGGCCCCGACGTTGGTTGCCCGCGGCGGCTCGGGCTGCGCTTTGCGGTACCGGGAGCGGCCGGCTCGGCTCGGCGGCGGGGTCGCTCCGGGGGTGGCCGGACGGGTTGTGGGGCGGATGTGCCGCCGCTCTCCGGGGCTCGGGGACCTGCCGGAGGAGCGGGAGGGGACGGACGGGTCCCCGTGGAGTGAGCGGGTCAGCCCGGTGTGTCCCAGTCCCCGCGATCACCGGAGGCACTGGGCAGCGCGCTGCCGGTACCGTGACAGGGAGACGATTCGAGCCCTGTCGTCCGTGTTCGCGGAGGTTGCGCTGCCACGGACGGACCCGACTGCTCCTGGAGGCGGGAAGAGAGTCTCGGAGCACCCCGGAGCGCTCCGAGCAGAACGGGCGTCAGGGATGTGCCCGCCGGGGATGCGCCGCCGCGCCCCTTGTTACCGGTGCCTGAGCCCGAGAGGAGGCTCTGCCTGCCGGTCGGGGGCTGTGGCTGTTTGCTGGCTGTGGAAGGATCGTGGAGCTGTGAACTGAAGGAAATAGCTCTTCCTGTCAAAGACAGAATTGGCTATTTTGTGAGAAAAGGGTGTCGTTTGCCAGGGAAATCCCTCTTTCGAAGCAGCTGCTGGTGCCTTTCGGTTCCAGCATCCGCACGCTATGGGCATGGTACAGTGGCAGTGTTGTCTGTGGTGTCAGAGGGATCGTCCGTGGGATGGCACAGTCGTTCGGGCACTGATCAGGCACCTGAGGTTGTTCGGGGTGTGCAGTGAGAGCTCCGTGGCGCGTGGTGCTCCCACGGTGACGCCAGGGCTGGTGAGACCGGGGTGGAAGCTGCTCCCATGCCCTGGGACCTGGCAGAGCATGGCACTGAGCTTCCCAGTGCATGCACTGGGTGGGTTTTACTAGCATTTCCCGTGTCCGTGGTTTTGCTAACATGCTGTCTTCCCTGCAGTTGTCCTGCTGGACTCAAAGGAATCGCAGGCGGAGCTGGGCTGGACCTCGCACCCATCAAACGGGGTAAGTGCGGAGGTGGGACTGTCCCTGTGCACCACTGGAGAGGGTGAGAGGGTCTGTCTGTCAGCCCCTTGGTGCTCAGCAGCATTTGAGGTCCTGCAGTATGAGTGCTTTGCTTACCACGGAGCTGGGTGGGGACTAGCAGCCACGGGACCTCCTGATTCAGGGTGGATATTGGGGCAGCTTGACGTGATCAGTGCCAGGAACCCCTGGGAGCAGAGCGAGGAGTGAGGCATTGGCTATGTGAGCACTGCAACTGGCGTGGAGTCCCTCCTCAAAATGGATTTTACACTACTAAAACAAGCAAATAAACTCTGGGTCGTTAAGGCGTTGTGCTGTGGTTCAGACACCAGCACGAACGCCAAGGGTCAGCCCAGCCCTTAGAATCCGAGGGCTGTGGCTGGGGAAGTCACTGGGAGCTGTGTCATGTAGTGTTTGTTTGATCAGCCCTGCCTTTGCTGCTGGTGTCAGTCTAAAGCCACTTTCAGGAAGCTTGGAGTTGTGCTCCTTGCAGCTCTGGGTTCATTTTCCTGAATGAAAACAAAGCATTTAGAGAGAAGAGTGATAGATCCTGGAGTCATCTGTGTGGCACAGCTGTTTGTTTGCGGAAGAAACTCTGTTTTGGGTATGTTTTGACTATTTTGCATAAATTTACCCCCAGAAAGAATTGCTTTGGGAAATTGCCAGGTCGTCCTTCAGGCTGTGAGGGTTGAATCATCATTTAACTGATCAGAATATCTGCTGATAGCTTTGGGGAAACACTGTTTTACTTGCAGTCAGAGGATTTGTCCTGTTGCAGCTGAAACTTCTCCTGGCAGAGAGAACAACCCCTGCTGGGTCTGTTCATGAAGGTGTTTGATGTCCTTGTGTGATGGTGTGATTGGTGTCACATCTCCTTAGACATCTTGGATTTCTCTGACTGGCCCAACCCCATCCAGCGTTACCCTGTGTGGTAACAGTGTGTGGCTGCATCTTCCCAGGGACAGAAAATCTGAGGAGTGTGTGGGAGATGAAGGCTCTGGCTCCTCAGCAGGTGATGTGTCCAGAATCAGGCTTTGTTTTCCAAGATCTGCTGCCAGTGCTGCCTTTCTGTTTGCATCTTCACGTTTGCACCTCTGCAAAGAGCTCAGGTGGTGCAGGAGAAGGGTTTCTGCAGCTGGTGGGTTTGGTGGGCTGAAGACTTCCAGTGCCTACGACACAAGGGCCTGTGGTGGGGAGGCGTGTGGTGGTGACATTTATACTGGTTGGAGTGTCTCTGCTGGGGCAGCTCCCGAGCTGTTACAGCCCTTTGTGTTCCCTCCCCAGTGGGAAGAGATCAGCGGCGTGGATGAAACCTACAAGCCAATACGCACGTACCAGGTCTGCAACGTCATGGAGCCCAACCAGAACAACTGGCTGCAGACAGGCTGGATCGCCAGGCGCGACGGCCAGAGGATCTTCATCGAGCTGAAGTTCACCCTGCGGGACTGCAACAGCATCCCTGGTGTGACGAGCACCTGCAAGGAGACTTTCAACTTGTACTACGTCGAGTCTGACTCTGACCTGGGCCGGAGTGTGCGGGAGAGCAAGCACACCAAGATTGACACCATTGCTGCTGACGAGAGCTTCACGCAGGGGGACCTGGGCGAGCGCAAGATGAAGCTGAACACTGAGCTGAGGGAGATTGGGCACCTGAGCAAGAGAGGCTTCCACCTGGGCTTCCAGGACGTGGGTGCCTGTGTGGCACTGGTCTCTGTGCGGGTCTATTACAAGAAGTGTCTCACCACTGTGCAGAACTTGGCCGTGTTCCCAGACACAGTGGCGGAGACGGCCTTTGTGACGTTGGTGGAAGTTAAGGGCACTTGTGTCGCTCATGCTGAAGTGGACGTGGATAATCCTCCCCGGATGCACTGCAGCGTGGAGGGCGAGTGGCTGGTCCCCATAGGGAAATGCATGTGCGGCCCTGGCTTTGAGGAGAAGGACGGGGGATGCAGAGGTAAAAGCGACCATTGGTGTCCTGGCAGTTTTTGTCTGTGTCAGTCCATGCTGCTGCCAGAGCTGTCTGGTGCCTGAGCACAGTTTGGACAAGTGGAATTGTCTTTTGTCAGCAATATGTTTCTTGAGGTGATGGCAGCTGCCCAGTGAACCACCAGACCTTTGTTTGGAGGGTGGCAGTTGGAGGGTGTGGGGCTGCTCTGCAGAGCTGGGCAGACACGTCAGAGCTCTGGATGCTGTCAGGCATTTCCCACGGCTTTATCTGTAATGTTAAAATTACTCTAGAACATTAATATCCCTGTTGATGTGCTTTGGACACAGTTTAATAATTTGGTGACTTTACAGCTCACAAGGTTATACTTAAGGACAGCTGCAAAAATGGACGTACCCTCTGCCTTAACAGACATCCCACTAATGAATCTGGGGCTGTGACCACTTCCATCTCACTTTCAAAGGCAGGTGAGAGCCAGGTGTGGGATGCTGGCTGTCATGCTCTTCCTCAGAGTGTGTGAGCCTCTGAACGGAGAGAGTTGCTGGGCTAATGCCACTCTAGGGCACCTTCCTGCCAGCTGGGACCTGGGAAAGGGGATGCGTTCTTCAGTAAAACACATTGGAATGGACCCTTTGCTGCCCCTGCCTGCTGTCCACGATACCTTGGATCTCTCCCTATTCACCTCAAAAACAGATTGAGAGGAAAACAGCTAAATAAGTCCCAGGCAAGTGGAGTTCCCCCACGCTGGAGGCAGGTGGTGCAGTAGGAGAGTGAGCTTTTCCCATGGAATCGGATCTGCCCTTCGGGAGCGCCTCGAGGCTTTTCAGTTTTACACTGTGCTGATGGTGCCGCCTTCCTCCAGGTGGTGGGATGCCCTTCCCGGTGCTCTGGGCAGTGGCTTCTCCTTAAGAAGACCTTATTAAAGCTATCAAATTGAAATCTCAGTGCTGTTGATTGCTTCAGTGGCTGTATGGCAGCTTGCCATGCTTTCCACATCTGTTTGGAGTGGGGATTTACATAGTGAGTCCCAGAAGGCTTTTGCTAATGTTTCAGGTTTCTCTGTGTTGAGTTTAAATAATTCATATTCTCTGAGGAAAAATATTTGAAGTAATTTAATGGGCATAATTAAGGTTTTCTCCCCTCTCACAGAAAGCAGGTCATTAGTCATTCTCTGTGGAGCAGAGTCTGATGTCTGGTCAAATATCAGAAAATAGTTTTTAAGGGTTGAAAGTTTGGATTTGTTTGCAACCCTGCGCTAGCACAGTGCTAAGTGAATAGCTTTAAAAGATTTCTGATGAAAGCAGAGAGGGCTGTGGAAATTCTTCAGTGAGGACAAAAGCCCTTGAGCTGGAGGCACGTGGACACTTTGGGAGTTTGAGGATGTTGAACCAGCCAGGTGATGGCACAACACACCTGGCTCCACCGCCGTGATCCTGTGGTGGTGGCTTTGGAGGGCTCAGCAGGTGTGAATCTGCTGGATCCTGCTGGCCCATGAAGCTTCTTGGCCACAATCTCTGTTGCAGCTCTTGTGGGCCTGAGAGGTCTGAGTGGTAGATTGGGGGTGGTGGGGGCTTTGCTGCTGCTGGTGCCTGTGGGGTGGCATGGGGAGCAGGGTCTGGCATGGGGGCTGGGGTGGCTCTTGTGGGTGGTGGTGGCAGCAGGACTGTGGCACTGGGGACAGCTGCAGCACAACTGGAGGGTGCAGGAGATGAACTGGTGAAGGTGTCTGAACTTGGCTGCAGTGCTGGTGTCCCTGTAATACTGATTTAAGTACTGAAAGCATCCTGTACCAAGAGAAGGTTTGTGTCCTCGCTCTGAAATTAGGAGAGATGAAAAAAGGCCTTTAGGACTTATGACTCTGCTAATTCTGGCTGCAGGCAAGCTGAGTCTTTCCATGTCCATCATCCTGTCCTGCACCACTGCTCCAGAGGGACCCCAGCACTCCTGACAAGTTTGCATGTTTCTGATTTATCATTTTGGTGTTCGGTGGAGTGCAGCCATCTCTGGGGTGGGACTGCACAACTTTAGTGTCTGTTTAACATCCACTCACGAAGAAAAAGTGAGTTTGTCACTGAAAATGCACTCAGACTGCTTGTCTTGTCTGATGTATCTCTGTAGCCAAATGCTGCTCTGTGCTTATTCTGACCATAAAAACCATGCCCAGAAGATGCATGGCAGGCAAGTGGGCAGTCTTGTGCTCTGTGGATGATCCCTTGCCCATGCCTGTTTTGTTTTCACTTGGCTTCTCTGCTTTGATGTCTTTTTACCATTAATTTTGTCAGGCATGAGCTGTAGCCCCTTTGTCCCATTTGTTTTGCGGTGTGTAGCAATAGCTTTGGTGTAAATGAAGCTGTGATGTGGGGGATCTGCCTGACATTTTCCTTCAAAGTTGTCTCCTTCTGCTTCATCTTTTCCATCCAATCCCTAGTAATATCTGCAAGGAGAATTTCAACAAAGCTCAAGGTTAATATTTACCAGCCAGATTTGCTGCAAATGAGACAACTTAAACCAGACATTAAATTAACATGATGGAGACCAGTTACCAAAAATAGCTGCCAGCCACTCTTCTTTGACAGAAACGTAAATTTGTGCTCTGGCGAAGTTTCCTCCTCAATTCATTTTCCTCCACTTCTGACAGCAGTGGCAGGAGCCAGCTCTGCACTGCTGCCATGCTCCATGCTCTGCTCCCCCTCACCAGCACCTGGAGCCCTGCTTGGTCTGGTCAATGATGCTCTGATTAGTGGCCATATCCCTTGTCTACATGGGAATGACATCACTGGAAACAGTTTTAGAGCTGAAATAGTTTCTAGTGCTTTGTCAGGATTTTTAAACAACCTTTTAAGGAGATGAGTGTTGCTGCTTTTCTGGGGAGGAAAGCCTCGCACAGGAGGTGGCTTCAGGGACAGGCTGCTTGTGGCAGCACAGGGAGCAGCTGCTGGTGTCCACGGTTGCTGTTTGAAATGCGGAGTAACAGAAACTCCCTCTCCTTTTCTGCATCACTGGATGGATTTTTGAGCGGCATGTTGAATTCAACCTGCTGTGGACAAGACACAAGGAGGATTTATTGTGTCTCTCTTAGGGAGAAAGCAAAGCTTTAGGGTGGGAGTGGGATCTGGGGTGAGTAAGATTCTCTTCTGTCCATTGGCTATGTCCCACCATAGCATCATGTCACTGCAGTGTCCTTAGGTGGAGAAGAAATAGTTCAGTTGAAAGTTAGAGAAATTTAAAATAATAAATGACAATATTTCGTCATTTACTACAAAGAGACCTTGTAAAGCCCGAGGTCTGCTTTTCTGTTTAAATACAAAAAAGATGGATCCAAATGTACAGCACTTGGAGCTTTTGATTTGTTTCATCTTTTATACATTAGCTTACAAACCCGTAAGTGCTCCTGGAGTGTATTTTATCTGCTGACTGATGCTGGAGGGTTACACATATGTTTATTTTTCCTCCTGGGACTCTGTAAGTTGCACAAAGCACCAAGTTTTACTTTCATCGTGGATGCAGCCACAGGCAACTCATAGCCAGGCCCTGCTCAGGCAGGGCCAGCGCTGCTGTGTGGAACTGGCCCTTGGTAGGGCTGGAGCTGGGGACTTTGCCAGGGGCTCGTGAGGTGGGGTCAGCCATGGCAATGAGTGGTGGGTGCTGCTTCCCATCAGCCACGCACAGGGAACACCCATATAAAAACACCCATAAAAAAAGTCTCTCTCTTCAGTCTCTCCGGAGTAATGACCAGGCTTGGAGGTATTTATCATTTAGGATTGCGTGTTGCATTGCTGGTTCACAATGTGTCTGAAATAATTATGGCTATGGAAGTTGTGACAGGCTCAGACACAAATCGCTCCATGACATTTAATTTCAGAGCAAACTACTCTGACAATTACAAGCATCACAGGTTGTTTGCAGAATTCCTGTCAGGTTAAGGTCATGGATATCTGGCTGCTGGATAAATGTGTTGCATAGACAGGCTGTTGAAATACAGAGGGGACGTGTTTTGCCCACAGCTGAGGGGGTTTGTGTGAGCTGAAGGGCTCGGCAGGTGCAGGGTGTGCTGGAGAGGCCACTCAGCCAGTCCTTCACTGGGAACTGTTTTGGAGATCCATTAGGGAGCTGAGAGAGACAACAGTAAATTGCAGTTGGCTCAGCGGATGTGCCTGCTTCAGTGTGTCCTTGAGGAACATTCTGGCACAAATAGCAATGAGGTTCTGTCAGTCCTGGCTGGATTCAGCAAATGCACTCTGTTAGATATTTCAAGACTCTTTCTTCTGGACTAAATTACTAAATTTATTTTCAGCTGTTAAGTGCTCATTGTTGGGGACGCACAAAGATCTTGCCCTCGGACACAGGTTTCCATTTTAGTACTCTTCAAATTATTTAACAAGGACAAAAATTACAGAACAACATTGTTTAGAGGTGTGGGAATTGCTGGGAATGTGTTGGACCGTAGGCTGCTTGATGAAAACCAGTTATTAAAAACCTCCAAACTGTGTGGAAGGCAAGGTGCTTTTGGATTCTCTCAAGTGGTGCAACCTGAAGTTCCCATCCTGGCAGTCATGGAACTGAGGTGAGAGGAGCCAGAGCCCGAGTCAGGGCTTGCATTGATCGCTCCTCATGCTGACTTTGTCCCTCTCACACTGGCACAGAGACTGGACACGATTGCTGTGCTCTCTCTCCTGCAGTATTGATTGCAGAGGGTGCAGTAAGACAAAGAGAGATCACAAACGCAGCGTGGAGGCTGCAGGAGCCTCTCTGTTACCTGAGGACATTTGTCAACAAGGCTCTCTGGCCACCTCCGTGCACCACTGAAACTCTATTCCTCGGTGATTTACACAAGGTGCCCTGATTTGGGCAGCATGTCCTTGTCCATGAGCCCTGGGTGGCAGTGTCTGTCCCTCCTTGGGGCTGCTGCCCCTTCCTTCCCGCTGCGCTGGCCTGAGGCACTTTGCCTCTGAAGCACTGATGAAATGTTTGGAACATAATAAACAGTGACTTGCTCGGCTTGATAATGGGATTGAGATAGATGGAGTACGGCTGTGCCAGCCTGGTCCAGCGAGGGGTCAGCAGGAGCAAGAGCTCCCGGGAAAGATGCATTGGGAACAGCTTGGATGACTGTGGTGAGATTGCAGGTCTGAGTGTTGCTCAGGGAGGGCTGGATGCAAGTCTAAGAGCTCGAGGGGCCCAGTGCTCCCAGTCTGCCCTTTGCTGGGAGGGACTGTCAGGCTGCTGGGGTGCCTCAGCCCGTTGTGCTGGTTCTTGCTGTGGCACCCCCAGTGCTGGCTGCATGTTTCCCCAGCTGTGGCTTTCCTAAAGAACATTTTTATGAATACCTGCTTCAGCAGAGAAAATTAACATACATTAAAGCAGATGAACGACGAACTTTGTCAAATACAATTCCATGACCAAAACTGGAAAGGAATTGATTTTGGAAGACAACCGAGTTGTAGTGTTAATTATAAATGCCTGTATAGGCGTTTTGAGTGAGGCTGCAGCTGTTATTGATTCACACTGGCACATATGATGCTGCTGCTGGTAGGACTTCAGTGGGAAGGGAAATTGAAAGTTGTCCCATGCCACTGGAGTAGGAAACCATGCATTTTCTAGCTCTGCATCCTCAATTGCCCCTGCTTTCCCTATGGCACAGGCTGGGAATGAGAGAGGACATTGCTCTCCTCCTGTCTGAGGAGCCGTGTCAGATGAGGCAGTAACAGAAGCCTTTCCCATGGTTACTTCCTGCTGGGTAATTGGCCAACCTGCAGCACAAATCAGTGTAGCTCGTTCTGCTGCTGGTTTGACAGTGTGCAGACAGTGTTACATTGAGAGGGGAAAGTGCTCTCTCTGTCAGTGACATGGATCGGGCACACTTGAGGAGCTTCTGTGGTCAGCAGTGGTGGAGCTGGAAGAGAGGCAGTTGATCCATCTGACCCATCTGGCTGCTTCTCTTTGGCTCTGGGACAATGAATTATTGAATTTTATTGTTTAATAATTTAGTTGTGGTAGTACCAGAGGACAAGGACCAGGATAGAAAGCAGCATACAAAAAAAGAGAATTTCATTCTATAAATTGATGACCTGATCTCCCAAGAGCTGTCACGTACCCACTGCAGAAATAACCACTGTGAAATGACAGGGACACCTAAACCAGCTGGAGACCAAAAAAAACACTCGTAGGATGAAGTGGAAGAGGGTGGGAGTTTGTCTGAAAAAAGAAACAGAGACACACATATGATGCATCACATGTGCTGGGCACTTTTGTTCTTCTTAAGGGCAAGTTTTGGACAGCCAAAGAAAAAAATTAGCAAGTAAAACCCACGGCTCCTTGTGGGACACCCTCACATGGGGTTGTGGTGCTTGCTCCTGGGACATGCAAATTGGGGCGTTTTGTGCCATTCTTAGTGACAGACACTTCTGTAAACTTACTTCTGGCTGTTAGAAAACAGGGAGGAATAGTCTGAAAGACACTTCTAATTGGAAATGTTCGGTTTCCTACGATGAGATGTCAGATTTGTGTGACAGGCACATCCGAGGCATGTGGGCTCTGGGCTTAGTGCTTGGATCCCATCATGTTTGTAAACAGGATTGATTTTCCTGTCTGATGCAGTGATATTTCTGCCCTGTATCATGGTCAGTGCTGCCTAACTAAAGAAAAAAGTAAATTCTCTTTCCATTCTATGAATATACTACTAGTTTTGATTTGTTTTCTCAAATCTAAAGAGGGAACTAGAAGTTTCAGGAGTAATTTTAACACTTGCTATTTTTCTCTGGTTTATCTAGCACCTTAGATAGAGAATGACATTTACTATGAAAGTCAGTGCAGAGCTGCAGCACCCAAATGTCTCTTCTGGGTAAAACCAAGGGACATCTCTCTTGGTGCCAGGATCATGCAGGTGCTCATGGAAAGCAGCTTAGAGGGTGGTGTCTGCTGGCCAGTGGCAGCAAAAGAGGTCCCAGGCAACAGAGAAATGCAGTCATCAGACATGTCCCCATTCATCCTGTGCTGCTCTCCCCATGACACCCTCTCTCTCTTTCAGCTTGCCTTCCAGGGTTTTACAAGCTCACCCTCCGTCTCCCTCTCTGCTCTCCGTGCCCTGAGCACAGCTTCACACATGAGGAAGCCTCCACGTTCTGTTTGTGCCAGAAGAATTACTCCAGGTCTCCTTCAGACCCACCATCTGCCTCCTGCACACGTACGTCTCGCTGGAACTGCAGCTCCTTGCGCCGAGGGAACAGTGTCCCGGCACTTTGTCTGTCCTGCAGCACAGAGCCAAGCAGTGCCCAGGGCTGTCCCAGGCTCCCCCTGCCTGCACTGTGTGCTCTCGTGGGGGCTGCACTGGGGTGATGCTGCAGTGGGGAGGGAATGGGAGGGGATGGAGGGGCTGTCCCTACAACCCAGAGCTCGCAGGCTGTGGTTGCAGGCTGATGAGACAGACGCACAGTCAGGCTCGCAGACTCCCTGGGAAAACTGGGGCACAGTCATTTAGTCACTATAGTTCACAGGTTTTAATTAAATGGCCTCTGGTTAATTGGACTGGACTCCAGCTGCTCTGGTGATGGATGCTGTCCAGCTGCCAGCACAGCAATGAGGAACCCTCCATCTCTGCCACACATGGCCGGGCAGTGTCTGACCGGCAGCAGGCTCCCGGGCCCGGTGGTGCTCAGGAAGTGCTGGGTCCAGCCAGGTTCTTCTTACACACAGTGTGAGCTGTGGTTTGTGGTGCACACACATCCCTCCAGCTGGGATCCTCTGTCCCACGTCCCACTGTGCTGCACGCACCAAGGCCTCCGTGTCCCCTCGTGCCACCCCTTGCTGTGGCTCTGTGCTCTTGTGCTCTACCCCAGCGCCTGTGCTGCTGCTCCCAGAGGACCTTCAGGTTTGTCCCAACACCTGTGCACAGACGCTCTTTTGCTTCCAGGTCCGCCCTCTGCCCCGAGGAACCTGGTGTACAGCCTGCGGCAGTCGTCGCTGGTGCTGGAGTGGAGTGCCCCGGCTGACGCGGGTGGCCGCAGCGACCTGACCTACAGCCTGTGGTGTGGCCGGTGCCCGGCGGTGCTGCGGGGCGGCTGCGAGCAGTGCGGCAGCAGCGTGGGCTTCGTGCCGCAGCAGACGGGGCTGGTGGAGCGCACCGTCACCCTGGTGAACCTGCTGCCCCACGCCAACTACACCATCCGCGTGGCCGCCCTCAACGGCGTGTCGGCCGTGAGCCCGCTGGCCGGGCAGCCGTACGCCGAGGTCAACGTCTCCACCGGCCGCGCAGGTACGGCCGCGGCCTGGCACTCATGGACAGGGCCTGCTGCTTGGCCCCGGTGCTCCAAGGGGCAGCCACTGGTGTTATCTCGCTCTGGTGTGTAGGGCTCTGCTCTGCAGCCGGGTTGGTGGCTTTGCTGCTGGAAGGATTTGGAGTCTGGTGTGGTTGCTGTCCTCAGGCTCCACATACCTGTGCTGTGGCAGTGCCCCGATTCTGCTCGGTTGGTTCTGGTGGCACAGACGTGGTGCTTAGATGGGGCAGAGGGGCAGATGAAGACTGGCATGGCATTCTCAGAGGGTTCCAGTTGGTGCCACTGGGAGGCAAGGAGTGAGCGTGGTGACAGCCTGGGCTGTGAAGGGACAAGTCTGCTCTGTGATCTGGCTGCAGTTTGAATTTACAAATCACAAAACTAATACCTTTGATGAAGCAACATTTTCAGCCCATTCATAAAAAACCCCCTCCGTAACACAGATAATTCAAATGTTGGCTCTCCTTCAGAAGCAAAAAAATTGTTTTCCTCTCTCTATCCTGTGCTAGTCTGTGACACAATTTCTTACTGTAATTGTCCCCTTCCGTTTCCAGTTTGGCATTTCTGTTTCCTCAGGTAAGGGGAAATGAGTGCCCATGTCTGTTGGCTGTGCCAAAGGACGGTCAGGTCCCTCCTCTGCTGTTGGCTCTGCTGAAGGACAGTCAGCTCTGCCTTGTTGTGTCCTTGTCTGTTCCTCTGCGGTTACGTTATTAATTTGCATGAAAACCCTTTCCCAAGCCACAGTTAATGGAGACAGATGATCCTCACGTACCTCTTGGCAGGAATCAGCCAACAATTTCATCTGAAGAGATTAAACTTTGATCTTGTTATAAATAATTTTCCCACCACTTGATCAAATGTTTTTGTGCACGTTGTTGCTTTCTCTTCCCTCATACCATAATCCCTGTGGCTCCACTGGGGGATGCTGTGCTGCAGACTGCTCCTCAGCAGAGGTGTCATTCCTCATTAGGATCTTTGCTGTTCAAGGATGGATTTGGCTCTGGGAAGGTCTTCTGCCTCTTGAGATCAGGCCAAGGGGGACAGAGAACAGTATGGGGTGGGGTGAGCTTAGAGAGGTCTAATAACAAGCCATTCCTCCAGTCTGATGCAGGCAGAGGGGCTGGTGCTCCAGAGCTCCCACCTTGCCTGGGCCCCCAGGTGTGAGCTGGGCACAAGAGGCCAGGTGTGGGCAGTGAGTGCCCTGTTCTCTTAGGGAGCAAAGCAGCAACTTGGTGATGCCAGCCCGTGCCTTGGCTGCTAAGAGCAGCTTTTCCACTGGGGAATGAGGAATCTCAGCCCCTTACTCAACACTGTGTACTCCTGAGGAAACTGAAATGCACATGAAGAATGTGGATAATTAATCTTGTATTCTGTTCAAAAATCAATATTTCTTGTTGAGCTGTCCAGTCTCCGGATGCAGATGGTGGCTTGGAATTGCCCGAGCAGCTGAGGCTCAGAAGTTTCTTGGAGCACTGACAGTTTTTATTGCTGAAGGTGTCCCATCCCGGGCAGTGCTGTGCCAGGGCTGCCCTGTCTGCAGGCAGCCGGTGCCCTGGTTCCTCTTGCCTTTGCACAGTCGGCAAGCGGTGACAGTGGTGGTTAACCCATGCCTGTCAGCAGAGAAGGAGACAAGGGGGGGAGAAGGTTGTCTCCTGGGGGGGCGGCTGCACAGCTGAGTTTGTCTGTGAGACCCCACTGCGAGGAGGGGACCCTGCATGGGCCGGAGCCACGGCTGGCAGGGACAGCGTGTGGAGCTGCTCCTCAGAGCACATCGTCTCTTGGAGTCCTGAATCTGCAGCCCCTCATCATTAGAGCCCACCAGAGAAGGGCTGGATGGTCAGAGGTCAGGAGGAAGGAGACTCCAGGGATGCCTGAGCAGTGGTGGCTTCCCTGGTGGCTGTCATGCTGTGGGCTCAGAAGTCATTTGCAGCAGCAGGGGAGCTCTGTCTGCTGATATGAAGGTTCAGAGGAAAAATTAAACAAGAAACAAGACCCTATTTAGCTGTCAGATCCTTCTCCTCTAATGCAGCTCTGAGTGCAGCTCCATGCTGTCCTTCCCCTCCAGCAGTCACCAGAGGGAATTGTCCATCGTTCCTTGTATTTGCAGGGAAAAACAGAGATGCAATTTAGTCTGCAGGTGGCAAAATTAATACTGTGTTTTTTCTAATCTGTCCCCAGCATGGGACTAAATAAAAGTGTTTGAGGAGTGAGTGGAGCTGTTCACCTGCAGGAACTGCATTAGCCATGTAAATGTGCACTCTGGGCCCTTGTCGTTTGTATTCCCGGTAGGAATACCAGGCTCCTGCCTTAAAGAGCTTTTAAATCTGCTGCTGATTAATAATGCAACCAGTGCCAGAATGCATCTGCCTTCCCGAGGCTGGAGAAGGGGTTTGAGCTGGATTGGGTCCTCCAAAGCAGATTTGCCTGTGTGTGCCCAGGGCTCATGCCATGACCATGGGACAGTGGTGCCACAGGATGAGCCAGCTCCAGGGCAAAGTGTCTGAACTCCTGGGGTCTTTGTCCTGGAAGGGCTGCCTGCTGACTGGTGAGGCAGCTTCCCTGCTTTGGAATGGACACCTCTGAGGCAGGAGCTGCCTGGGATGGTGCTCAGGGCATGTTCTGTGTTGGGATGTTAGTAACTGGTGTGGGAGGGGAGAGGTGGCTCTGTCTGGCACAAGCAGGGCAGGGTGCAGGAGCATTTGGTGTCTGTCCCTCGCTGAGTTCAGGTGTTGGACGCAGCGAATCGTTCCAGGGAGGGACACAGTGCCACATCTAGTTTCATGCCTGTTCTGCTGCTATGCTGGTTAATCAAGAGGAGAAAACCCACGTACAGGGGAATGGAATTTATAAAATCAGGCAGAGTGGTGAATAATTTAATGTTTGCTTTTTCAAATAGAGGCAATGTTAGGAGAGCTTAAAATATTGATGTGAAACGCATTTTTTCACAGTGTGAAATGCTTTACAGCCTGTGTGATTTTCTTTAATGTTTTTAAAACATGTTTGAGGTTGGCACCTGCTTTTCTGTCATCTGCCATGAGCTCTGCTCTAAAGCCCATCCCTGAGTGAGTAGGATTTTTCCTGATGACTTTGTTAACAGTCAGGACTATGTGTTCAGGTCTCTCCAGTCCATTTCCTGGATTCAGAGATACAGGAGGGCAGCCGTGTGATATTTTATTAATGGGAATCATATAACACAGTAAGGAGCACTTAGCTTAGCTTACAGGAGCAGGACCCAAGGCAAGTGTTGGGGCAACCTTCTCAGCAGGCAGGTGCTGCCAGCCCCAGCCCTTTCCTGACACACAGACAGCATTCCTGGCCTTCCTGCTGTGCTTCGTGCAGGGGGTGAGCTCACTGCTGCTCCTTACAGGGCCACAGTTCCATATTCCCTTAAAGGCCATCTCTGGGACCAATGCATTCCCTGGGGGATAACGTTTGACTATGTCCCACACCACGGGGTGGGTCACAGCAGAGGGAGCCATGTGTGGGCACTGGGAGCTGCACAGGAGCCCCTTTGACTCCTCTCATGCTCTCTTCAGAAGCCAAAGGGACTTGGAATCAAGGAGCAAATCACCATGAATAAAACATCATGAGGGCTTTTTATTTCAGCAAAGATTAATGAGCTGAGTAATAAATACAAAATTTCACAGATACTTAAGTTTACTTTCTAGGGACTTGTTCCTCTCCACAGGAGTCTTGGTGGGACAGAGACGGGTCCAGCAAATGTCCTGGTTTGATGGGAAGTAGGTCAAGCTGGAAACAGTCAACATCCCCGTGCAGCTTTTGCTGTGCCTGAGGGCTGTGAGCTGCTGCCTGCACAGGCTGGAGACTTGTTTGGAGCCAAACCAGGTTAAAATGGGAATACTGGCAAGTGCATCTTGCAGTGGATGAACTAAGCGGATGCATGCATGTCAGGTAGGGAGTTTGTGCTGACCAGAAACACGCTCCTGAGGCAGCTCCTGAGGCGCAGAGTGCTTTCAGAGCAGAGTGGTTGGGTGGCTCTCCCATACTCCAGCAGTTCAGTGGCATGGGTAGATCTGGTGTGAGGTGGTTCAGGAGGCCTTACTATGTCCCACCAGCCCTGCTGATCAAAGATTGTGTTCTGCCTTTCCCAGACATCCTCAGCAGGGGTTCAGAGCCCAGGACGTGAGTCCATCCTCAGACTCCTCAGCAGCACTGAGGGCGGAGGGTGCCATTAGGATTTTTGCCAGTTTTCCACTGGAGTGTTTCAGGCTGCCCATGGATTACAAACCTGTTGTGTTTTACCACTGGATGGTCACGAGCTTGGGGTTATTCCAGTCCTGATTCAGAGAGAGGGGGCTGGTGTCTGCAGAAGCTACACACTCTGCAGCTGTTTAAGTTGAAGGTTTTACTGAAGCAGCACCTCAGTCACTGCCCCTTTCCTCTCTGCACTTCCAGTGCCAACTCCCGTCACCGACATCCGCATGGATAAAGTGGAGCAGAAGAGTGTCTCCTTGTCGTGGCAGGAGCCAGGCTTCCTGACTGCCAATGGCACCGAGTACGAGGTCAAGTACTTTGAGAAGGTAAGCCCTGGGCACCGGGATGGGCTCTGCTTGTGCCCTGGCTGTCTTTGTGTCCTTCCCTTGCTGGCCAGGTCCGTGCTCAGGAGCCCAGTTCCAGGTGCTGCCTGTGCCCAATCCAAGTCACCCATCCACCGTGTGACTCCAGCTAGGCAGGGACTGAGACACCACAGTGCATTCCTACATCCTTGAGGAGATGGTCTCTGCATTCCCAGCCTGGTCTCTGGGAGAGTGTTGGACCTCGTGGTCTGCACTGTTTAGGACTGTGAGCCACAAACCTGTGACTGTGGTGAGCTATGAGTGGCCCTGCTACATGGGAGGGGACCCAGCAAATATTTTTATGACAGTTTCTTGATTCTAAAAATTGCTGCTGTTTGACTGGTGCAGTAGGTTAGGAATTTTAGGAGAAATACCAGTGGGCAGAGCAGGGACAAGGCTCTGAATCAAAATAAATGCAGTTTATGACACAGTTCTGCAAATTACCTTATCTGCGTGTGCTCAGGCTCGTTATGGAGCTGACGGCGTGTCAGGCACACTGTGCAGGTGACATGTCAGCATTCTGTATTTAGAAACAAGCTACCGTGAAGCTGATTCATATTAATGTGATTTTCAGCACCTGATAGATTTGAGAAGAGGGATCTGTGGGGGAGGGCAAATGCTGGAGCCCGAGACAGTAATTCCTGTGCAAATGGGCTGCAGCAACATGATACCTGGGGTATGAAATGAGGAACCTTCCTTCTTGGGTAGAGAATTTAAATTCAGTTTAGCAGTTATTCACTGAAATGAGGCTCTTGATGCTGACATGAATATCAACTTAGCTCCTAATCTTTGCTTTTAAAGCTTTTGTTTTTACTGTGAGGATTCAAAGGGGAAAACGTATTGAATGGAAACACATTTGGTAGTGATGTGAGCAGTGCAGCGAGTGGCTGCTGCCTGTGCCTGTGCCAGACATGGGACTGGGACAATGGGACTGGGGAACTGGGGCAATGCCCATGCTAGATTGTGGGACTGGGGCAATGCCTGTGGGACTGGGACACTGCCCGTGCTGGACTGTGGGACTGGGGCAGTGCCCGTGCTGGACTGTGGGACTGGGACACTGCCTGTGCCAGACTCTGGAACTGGGATGCTCCTCAGAGCTCCACCTGCCATTTGCCCATCCACAAGATTTGCTCCAGTACTCACATGGCTGCAGCAGGGGAGCAGAAAGGGCTGGCCAGTGCCACAGCTGGGCCTGGCACAGGGGGAAGCTGCTCTGTGGGGTGGCACCGCTGCTCTCCACCACCCCACCTGCTGCCTTCATGTCTTCCTAGCAACATCTGGCTCCATCTGCCACTTCCTGTGACCTTCCCATATACTTTTTGTTCATGAGACATCCAGTGAATGTATTGTTTCTTTTGAAGGCTGGCTCTCTGGACAGGCTGTCCTGGCGGGGCCCAGAGCTGAGGATATGACTGTGCCGTGCCGGCTCTGTGGCGCAGCTGTCAGTCCAGCTCCATCTCAGGTATCTCATTATTTCACAGGATCAGAGAGATCAAAGCTACTCAACTGTGAAAACCACATCAACGGCCGTGACGGTCAATAACCTGAAGCCTGGTACCCTCTATATTTTCCAAATCCGAACATCTTCCTCTCCAGACTACGGGAACTACAACCCTGGCATTGAAGTGGAGACACTGGCAGAGTGTAAGTGCAGCAGGGCTCGTGTCCCTGTCAGGGCTCTGAGCTGGGCCCTGGGGACACTGTGCTGGCAGCTCATGTCCCAGCTGCTCCTGGTTTCGTGGAGCAGTGCCTGTTCCTCTGGTTCTGCTTCTCCAGGTCTAAGGGCACATACTGTCCAAGCACTTTCTTTTCCTTGCATTTTCCCATTAGATTTTGATGAGGTTGGTCCTGCTGCCCTGCTTGTCCTGGGGGAGCCTGTCCTAGCTCTTCTCAGTGAAGAGTCAATAAGGGCAGTTGCTCTCTGGCTCCTTTCTCGTGAGGAGGCTGGGACAGTCTCTGCTCTTTGGCTGAGACTGCCCAAAAACATGCTTAGCTTGTGACTGCTCCCCGCCTCCCACTGCTGTCCTGGCTCAGGAGGCACTTGGCTTGTCTACTGCTTGGCTGGCTCAGGGCAGCCAGCATCAGTGTTATCTGCTGAGGCTTCTCCTTTTAAATTCCCATTCATAACTGTGGTCCAAAAGCATCTTATTTCACTAAAAGAGGGCTGGAGGGATGTTGGGCTTCAGCACAATCTGGCTGGAAGTGCGAGGCTGAGCTGGCTGGCTCAGAACAGCTCCCACAGATTGTGTTTAACAGGGCTTTAAATTGCCTTCATTTGCCACACAGAAGACATCTCAGAATGAATTGAAGCCAATAAAAATTTTATAGAGAATGTAGCTATCTAATACCCCTGTTTGCAAAAGCAGGAGGAAAAGGGATTAATGTGATGAAAGAAAACTATTTGCAAGCCATAAATTTTGATATGTTCCTCTGATAAACAGGAATCTTCCTCAGCTCTGATTAACAAAACCAGGAGCTGGTGCAGCAGTGCTGGGCTGCTCCGTCTGTGCCTGCAGCATTGCCCAGCATATTGGGCTGATCCCACCAGCTTGGGCTCTTAAAGCTGAAGCAGAACATGAATTGCTGTGGGGATGGTGAAAAGCAGCCAAGTGGCTACTCCCACAGCCCTGCTGGAGGACACAGGCAGCTCCTCTCCTCGAACCTGCCCCAGAGCACGCTGATGTCTGGCTCTGCTTCCCTCCTGCAGTGACAGTGGCCTCCAGCGAGCAGAACCCTGTCCTCATCATCGCTGTGGTGGCCATCGCGGGGCTGACAGTGCTGGTGTCCATGGTGATTGGCGTGATGGTATGGAGGAGGTGAGCAGGGCCAGGCACGGCCCAGGGAGGTTTGAGCTGGGGTAAGGGGCTGCTGCCCAGGTGCTGGTGTGCATCTTCATTCTCTTTGCAGGCAGTGTGGGTACAGCAAAGCCAGCCAGGATGGGGACGAGGAGCTGTACTTCCACTGTAAGTGGTGCCCAGCCATCGTGGCCGGTGTGACTGTGGGATCCCTGTGTTGATCATTGTTAATAACCCTGCAGAGCAGCCCCGAGTCCTCACTTTTGAAGTGTTGTCATCCTGTGTTATCCAGAGCAGGGGCTGGTACAGCAGGGCTCTCTGAGGACTGTGGGCTTGACAGCTCCGTGTGCCAATGTCTGTCCTTTCTGTGCGTGGGTCACTGTGTGCCAGAGGAAATGGGGATACTTGCAGCTTTCCATGGGGTGTATAAATTATTCTTCCAGCTTCTCATGAACATGAGCAAACAGCCTCGTTTTCTGGGGCTACTCTGGATTATTGAGCAGCAATAATTTTACAGACAACCGTTGTCAGAGGGAATTCAGATGTCGGGCTTGATGAGTTTATTTGATTCCTGGCATATGCCCGTGGAGTGCACACATGTTCTTCTGTTCCCCAAGTAGAACAGCCTGCCTTGACCATTTCACCTGGCTTTGGAGGGTGGGAGCTTCACCACAGCGAAGGGGCTGCTCTCCTTTACCCAGGGGTTGGGGCAGTGGAGCAGAGCAGTTGGATTCATTTAATCCTAAAAAAAAATTCTTAGAAAACTTAGAGCTGAGTCTTTTGCTTTGCTTATAGAAAGGTGGCACGTTGGCCCTGCCCACAGACCAGGAGACAGATAACCTGGCACAGTGTTTCCCAGGATGGGTGGGTGGAAGCTCTGCCGAGCCCCTCTCATCCGCCCTTTCTGCCTTTCCTGCAGTTAAAATACCGACCAGGAGGATGTACATCGACCCTGACACCTGCGAAGACCCCATGGAGGCTGTGCACCTCTTTGCCAAGGAGCTAGATAATGCCAACATCAAAATTGAGAGGATTATCCGGACAGGCAAGTTCCACGGGGTGGTGGCTGTGCCATGGCTGTGCTGGTGCAGTCCCTTTTTCCTCCTGGCACACTGAACCATGGCAGTGCCATGACATTGCTCCAGTCTTGGGGGTACCTGCCTGCAGCGGAGGATGGGAATGGGGCTGGTGAGGATTCTGTCCAGGAGTTTTGTTCCACATTCCTTGTGTTTTCCTGAGGCACTGAGCACAGCCAAGCAAACGCCACATGAACCAGAAAGCATCAGCAATTACCTGCATCCGGGCAGTTTGACAGCAGCATGAAAACTATTTATAAATACGTGAACCTAATGATTTATTGATTTTCATCAACTTCACTGCCTAAAACTTAAAAGCAAATTAAAATCCCCTGACTGGACCTTAGAGCCTTAATGCTACTGTGTGCCAGAATGTGGGAAACGTGATCATTCTTTGTCATTTCCTTTCCTAAAGGTAAATTCAGCTGTAGCAGCAGCAGAGGTGGAGGAAGGGAGGAGGGAAGAGCTTTGCATGCAGCTGAAGGACAGCGTTGAAGGGGAGAGGACACTGAGGAGGGGACAAGGTTGTCTCTGAGCTGCAGTGTGGAGCAGATCAGGAGAGCCCCATGTACCTTTCATGAGCAAACTGGTGTTTGAAAAATCAAGAAAGAAATTAGTAAGGAAGACATTTAAATCTAAGGAATTTGGGAGTGTGTTTGTCTCACTGCTGACCTAACAAGAACCTGATTTTCAAATCAGTAAAGCTGTTCATAGCTACATGCTTTTTGCTGTAAAGCCAATATTGGTTTTTTACGTTGGGAATTCCGTAGCTTCTGTTGTGGAGCACATGGCTGTGCAGTGGGACATCCTTCCTCAAGGATTGCAGGAACCCTCCTGCCCTGCTGTGTTCAGGAAGGAAGGTCTGTGGGAAGCAGACCCTGCTCTGCCAAGCCAGGAGGCAGAACTAGCCAGGCTTGGAGCATGAGCTCGGTGACGGGGTTAATCCTCCTCTCATGGGATAAAACACAAGATGCACTGAAGCAGAGGGTGGAAGGGACAACTGAGAGGCTCTGAAGATGGCCGAGGGTCAGTGGCCATGCAGAGCAGTGGCACGATCCAGGGCAGGTGCTCAGGACAGCCTGGTGTGAGCGGTAGCTGCCCTGCCATGGATCTGTTTAACCCATTTCTCTGCCGTGCAGGAGAGTTCGGGGAGATGTGCCGGGGGTGCCTGAAGCTGCCCAGCAAGCGTGAGCTGCCGGTGGCCATCCAGACGCTGCGGGCAGGCTGCTCCGAGAAGCAGCAGCGCTCCTTTCTGGCCGAGGCCTGCACCATGGGCCAGTTCGACCACTCCAATGTCATCCGCCTGGAGGGGGTCATCACCAGAGGTACGAGGGTCCTGGGAGGCTCCCGTGCAGGAAAGGGCTGAAACTGCTGCGTTAGGAGGTGACCTGATGCTGGAGTTGGCTACCTGGAGACCAGCTGTTCCCACATGTATCAGCTGGGTTTGCATTCTGGTGATTAATAAAAAGCTTCCAGCTAGATTAATAAATGCAGGTAGTGGGACTGGCTTAGCAGCCAAACATGTGCACTCTTCATAAAAGCAAATTGAAGTGAGATTCTGTCAGTAAAACAGATGAGACTGACTGGTCCAGCTCTCTCCCATGAGCGTGTGTGTGGAACCAGGCTATGGATGTGGTAGTTAAATGGATATTCATGTAAATCCAAAGAAACCAGAGCACGTGTGCTGCTTCTAACTAGGCTTTTTATTAGGAAGTGAAGTATTCTGGTTGAGGTGGTTGCTTTTACTTTCACTGGGCTGTGCTGTACTTTGTGACGTAATTCAGAGCCCTAATGAAAGGAACTTCTGATGCTGGAATCCATTCCTAGCTGGGAATGACAGGGAAGCCTTGGACCCCGTGCTCATTACAACCTGGCTGAGATAGTGTCCTTATCTCCCCCACAAGCCAGGCAGTGCAGGAGTTGGTACCTGAGTTTCTAACCCCTGCAGTGTCTGAGCTGCCTGCGCGATGGCAGCACTCACAGCCTGTTGCTTGTCTGTCCTTGCAGGGAGCACCATGATGATAGTGATGGAGTACATGGGGAACGGCCTGCTGGACTCCTTTCTCAGGGTGAGTACTGGGGTGTCTGCCCAGCTTGGGTTTTCCTAGCCATGTTCTCATTGCTGACCTTTGACTTTTTCTCCTCTGCTTTCACAGAAACATGAGGGGCAGTTCACAGGCACCCAGCTCATCTGCATGCTGCAGGGGATTGCCTCTGGCATGGCGTACTTGGCAGAGATGGGCTACATACACAAAAGCCTTGCTGCTCACAAGGTCCTCGTGAGCAGCAGCCTGGCATGCAAGATCACTGGGTTCAGACGGCCACAAGAAGACAAGATGGAAACCATCTTCTCCACCATGGTGAGCTGCATTTCTACATTCTGTTGTCAACACTTTTCCTAAGCTCCCACTTCCTTCTTCAAGTATGAACGGGGACTCTGCACCTTGAACTTCTTTCTCAGGTAGAAATCCAATGTGTTTGGCCAGGGAACTGCACAGCAGTGGCCTGGCACCATGCCTGCTCTGGCCACAACCCTGCTGCACAAGTCAGGGCAGAGGGACTTGTGTTTGTACAGCTGTGAGGTGGTTTTTGTTAAATATTAATGTACAAAGTGCCATCAGCTCTTCCTGGGGACATTCTCCTCTCCCATTAATATTTCAGAACTCACACTCGCTTGTAGCATACAGTTGAAGTGACATTTTAAACAGATTGGGAAAAAAGTTTTCTCTTAGCAGTAAATGTGCTCATGGCACAAGGGTTTGCTCGGTGTCCACCCTGTGATGCCAGGCAGGGTACAATGAACAGTGAATAACTGCCCAGGAGCTGCCAGCATAGGCCACATCCCACTGGGCAAGTACATCATTCCTGCCCTCCTGCCTGTCCAGCGTGGGAAGAGCCTGGTGCTGTGGTCAGCCCCCGAGGCCATCCAGTATCACCACTTCAGTCCTGCCAGCGACGTGTGGAGCTTTGGAATCGTCATGTGGGAAGTCATGTCCTATGGCGAGAGACCCTACTGGGACATGTCCCACCAGGATGTGAGTCCCTCGCAGCGGCGGGCGCGGTGGATGGTGGTGCAGCCATTGCTGATGGAGCTGCTGCTGCTCCTGGGCTGGTGTGGGGAGGGAGGCTTGCCCCGGGGCTTTGCCCCAGGGTTTGCCTTCGATTTGCATTGCAGCACCTGAGCCCAGCCCTTCACGCCTTGCAGGTGATGAAAGCTGTGGAGGATGGGTTCCGCCTGCCCGCCCCTGCGAACTGCCAGCCGCCCCTCCACCAGCTGATGCTCAACTGCTGGCAGAAGGACCGCAGCCAGCGGCCCAAGTTCTCGCAGATCCACAATGTCCTGAGCAAGTTGGTGCAGAGCCTGGAGCCCCCGAAGTGCCCCAGCTCCACATGTCCCACCTCCACGTGCCCCAGGTGATCACCCTCTTGCCATACCTGCCTGTCCCCCTCTGCCGTGCCCCACTCCCTCCTCACCACCGTCTCTGTTGGCAGGTCCCACAGCACATCCATCCCCCTCTCTGAGAGAACCTTCTCGGCCTTCCCATCTTTTAGCTCCGTGGGTGAGTGGCTGGAAGCTATAGACATGGGCAGGTACAAGGACAACTTCACTGCTGCAGGCTACTGCTACCTGGAGTCGGTGGCCAGGATGACGGCCCAGTAAGTGACCTGTTCTCCTGGCTGTAACCTTGTGTCATAGGTACAGTGAGAGCAATGTTTCCTGCCCCTGCCAGAGAGCAGAGCCAAATCCATTGTGATTTATTGATAAGGTGGTGTGCTGCAGCACACGGTGGTGGGGTCAGAGCTGTCCCATGCCTGGTGTGCTACAGGCTCCTGTTAGCCCAGAGTTCCTGGTCAGTGTCAGTATTTCTTCATCTGGGATAATACATTGGGGATTTCTTACTCGTGCATGTCTGGAAGCAGTCAGTGTCGGGGCATGTGGTGGTCAGGGCTGGTTTGTCCTGGCTGATGTGGGGCTCGTTTTGCAGAGACATCCTCAGCGTGGGGATCATGCTGGCAGAACACCAGAAGACCATCCTGAGCGGGATCCAGACCCTCCGGGCCCAGGTCATCCAGATGCACGGCCGAGGCGTGCAGGTGTGAAGCAGTGTCCGGCAGAGGTGCCGAGCACCGGCGCTCCCGGGGACGAGCAGCCCACGGGCCCCAGCCAGCCCCGCCTCTGAAACCTGGTGGTCTCAGGTGGGCTGAGGGAATTGCTGAGTGCTGCCAAGCACGTGGCAGGAGAGCAGGGCTTCTGTCCCCTGTGCTGGGGCAGCCCAGGATTCCTGGGATGGTGCGGCGTGCCTGGGTGGACATGGCTCTCCCCAGCACTGTTTTGTAAGATGAGTCAAACTGTATCGATGCCATTTCATGTGGTAGTTGAGTTCACAGGGTGGGATGGACCTTTTTGCACTGTCTTAAACCAGAGCCAACATTTCTGTACCTAGCATCCTGCTGGTGAATCCATGGGTACTTTTATGCAACCTGACAGATCACAGCAACCCCACAAGATGTTTTTATTGCTTTTATATTTAGAGAGCAGCTCTCACCCAATGCCCAACTCCTGGAAGGTGACTTTCCCCATCTGTGCTGAAGGAAGCTCTTTCCCAGTCACATCCTTTCTGCTCCGTGAGTTACTTCACCGAGTGTTGAACCTCAGTTGGTGAATGAAACTAAATATTCTCCAGTAAAGTGCAGAGGAAATGGTGCTGCATCCATGCAATCCAGGGCACAACTGCACTTTGTTTTGTGAGCACGGTGCTGCCTGCCTGGCATGCCAGCAGCTCCCACAGCTGCAGCCTGATCTCTGAGAAAACATAAATAGCATCTCCTTAATAATACAACTTTCTTTGAAGTTAGTTAATTAAATGGGTCTTTGCAGCTCTGTATGGAGTTTTGTAAGGCTTTTATTATGATCTGTAAGTATTGCAAGTGAATTATTAATGCTGAAAGGCAAAGATTTACATAGGGGATGAAGGCTGTGGGAGATGCTCAAAGTCTGGTTGGAAATCTGTGAAAATCTCCAGTCAGACCCTCCTGTTAGCCTGCTCCGAGAGGATGAGGATCTGAATGAGGATTGAGTGAAGGGCCCCTTGGGGCTGGCACGGTGACCACTCTGCCCAGGTGGGTGCTTCATATGCTCTGGAGAGTTTGTTGCTCTCTGGGAAAAACAAAATCTCTCCTTCCTCCCCCTCTGCAGTTCAAACCATGTTCCCTCCCCGGTGTCTCTTGGTTCATGTTTTTAGCAGAAATAATTTCTCAAAGTTTGGCCCATGTCTAGTTGGGTTGGTCACTTGCCCTCCTGCTGTTTCCCATCCCAAAGAGGAATAGCAGTGAACCGAGCCTTGCATTTAGTGAAATGCCCGATCCCAAGGATCAAGTGCAATTTGTGTGCTCTTTCTGTTTACATTTTACCTCTAGAGAAAGTATATTACAGGTCTCTAGGCAGGAGGTTGAACTAGCTTGATTCTGGATCTTCTCTGCCCTCTCCCTGCTCATCCTGTCTGTTGGGATACAGGAGCCACGCTGGGAAGCTGCTGCTGGAGGCTCCAGGTTGGTTCATCTGATCTCAAGGAGGTCTGGAGACATTTAGGGCTTGGTCACGAGGTGACAACAGGCCATGAGCAGGCAGCAACATATTCCCTTGAGTCCCCCAGAACAGACCCTGTCTCCAGAAAGAGGAATGTGAGAAGGGGCTGGCTCTGGGTGCCACTCGTGGCCACTGGAATCTGCTCCTCTGTCCCTCTGGATGTTGCCCAGCTGGAAAGGGATAAACCTTAGCACAGTTATCTGTGGTCATGGCTCTTTCCCTGGGCTGCAGTGGCCCGTGGCTGGCCAGGGGCTGTGGCTCCTTAGGGAAGTTGCCGTGTCTGTGTAGAGGGGTCCCACAGGAGCTGAGCTCTGGGGTGGGCTCTAACTCAGCAGAAAAAGGAATCATCAGCTTTCCTGGTCTCTCCTTCAAGAAAGGAAAGGAAAGCCTCCCCCCATGGAAGCAGCCTTCTAGCCCAGCTTTTTGCAAAAATAAACACTTTTAATTGAGGTTCTTGCCAACACAAGATAACAAAATTCACAGATTAAGCTATAGATTGTTGTTATGATTGTAAAATAACTTGCATCCTCTCAGCCCCTCTCCTTGGGGAAGTAGTATAATTAAATTAATCAGCAATGCTGTTTTGGAGCTGCCTCAAATGACCCTGGTCTCTTCCCATCCAGCCTCTGGCACATCATGAGGCTCTTGCCTCCTCCACAGGCTGGAAGAGACCCAGTCCTGTAGGAGCAGCATCTGCAATACTCCCCTTACAAGAAACCAAATGGGAATCAAGTTGGTTCATCTCCACATGCTTTTATATTCATTAGCCACGTTAAATACTGTAAATACACACTTGAAAAGTCAATATATATTTTTATAAGCTCGAGACAAATGTAATATAATATTATAAGGGACTGTGTGTGCATCTCATGTTTGAACTATAGTCAGACATCTCCAGGGAATCTCAGTTGGTTTGGAATATTTAATAATAATGAAAATAATAATAGTTATTATAAATGCTAATAAAAATCTATTGTCATTTTTGTTAATTTTGTATTTATTGAACCACGGTTCAAGCTGGCAATAAAGAGATATCTAAATACCTGAGTAAAACCAACCAGTAATCCTGCCCTGGTTTGTCTGTGTGGGTCATTTCAATGTTCTGGGGGGAAATGCCACTTTATCAAGGGTGGTGGCATGTGGTGTGTAAGGGACAATTTTAGTAGCATCACGGTGTGAAGTGATGCCTTGTTTTGGTAAACAACATCTATGCTAAGGTGGGAGCCTGTGCTCCGGCTGTAGAGTGGCTGGAGGGGGTGGTTTCTTGCTGCTGACACTTTGTAGGGGGAACAGAAGCATCTGCTTCGCTTTGCTGGTGTATGTTGTGTGGTCAGAAAGGTGCATGGCCTGGCCTGTCGGGCCAGGTGCTGTTCAGGCAGGTGGGAATCCCTCCCATCACCCCTGGGACCGGATAACCTTGGGCATCCTTGCAGTGTGGAGCTGTCAGTGCAGTGGTCAGTCTGATACAGGTGCTGGTGTGCAAGTGTGGGGATGTTGCTGAGCAGGGGGAAAATGCTGCAGAGTTCCTGTGCTCAAGGCATGTAATTAATTGTTTTATTGAGCAAATGAAAGCCGTGTATGGCCAGCACATTAAATGCAAACTCAGCACAAACAATGATACTTAAAAATGATTTGACACGATTCTCACTCATTCACATCTCTTCTCTTTTTCCCAGGCTGTTCAATGTCCAGGAACAGGCACAGGAGCCCTGGTTGGTGTGGTGACAGCAGTGGCAGCTGCTGGAAAAGGACTGAATGGGTGCTTAGGATGGGTGAAGTCTATTTGCCTTCTGTCGATCAATTAATTCAGGCAGCCTTTGCTCAGAGCCTGGCTGGGGCCGTACTGGCACTATAAAGAAATAATTAGAGCTCTGGAGCGGGGTGATGACCGGTGGATTCCCAGTCACAGCCAACCAGAGGCAGATTTTGCCCAGTTATTGGCAGTTGTGCCTTCTTGTAAGATGCAGAGATGGGTTTGTCTCTCTTCTGTGACCTTCCTGGCACTGTCTCTGCTGGAAGCTGTGGGACACCTCCTGTGCTGGCTGCACTGGGGCTGGCACCCCCTGTGTCAGCCCTGCACCCTCTGCACCAGCCCTGCACCCCGCTCAGCCCCACGCCGTACCAGAGGATGTGGCTCTGGTGAAAGGGGGGGTCACTAAGCCGCTATGGCTCAGACAAGGAACCCCAACATGCAGTAGTGCTGTCAAGAACGGGCTCAGCACTTGTCAGGTGCTGATCATATGGGGGATTTTTAAAATAAAACATTCATTGCGTGCTGCTGGTGAAAGCAGCTGCCACAGCATCCAGGTGGCACCACCAGTGGGTCCGTGTCTTGGGGAGAGAAAGGGAGGAGCCTGGGCTCCTCCTCTTGCCCCTCACTCCCACACAGCAGCCTCAGACAGGACATCCATCACCTTCTCCCTTCCTTTTCTGGACATTCCCTGCAGGGAGGCTGTGCAGACCCATCCCTGCTGCGATGGCTGGTGAGGCCAGGACGAGCCACTGCTGCCACGAGAGCAGAGTGCTGGGGTCAGATGAGCCCAGCCTTGCTGCCACGTGTCCCCATCCTGCCTGCACAGCAGCGAGATGGGCAAGAGGAGGGCAATGCCCAGAGAATGTTAACAAGAACCTGGCTCTGGAGAAAGAGCAAGGTTTGAATATGAATAATTGCTAATTATCAGGAAGAGCAGGTGCCATCTATCATGGTAATCAGCAGTCTGTCAGTTCAAGTGTCACCAGGACGGATGCTTCTTTCCTCCTCCTATCCATCACCCACGGTCTCAGTGTGCCTGAAGAGCACTGCACGGGCTGGGACAAGGCCAGACCCCGCAGCTCCTCCTGCCCCACGAAGGACGGGCTCCCAGTGCCATACTGGGCTGTTTCCAGTGCCATGCACCACCCACCTCGGCCGGAACAAGGTGGGTGCACTGACACTGGCTGCCCAAGGGGTGCCCATGGTGAGACAGATGCTGGGGTTTGTGGCCTGGTTGAGGCAGCCTTGGCATAGAGCTGGATGACCTCGGTGCAGAGCTGGATGAAATTGGCACAGGGCTGGGTGAAACTGGCACAGGGCTGGGTGACATTGGCACAGGGCTGGGTGACATTGGCACATGGCTGGGTGACATTGGCACAGGGCTGGGTGAAACTGGCACCGAGCTGGGTGAAATTGGCGCAGGGCTGAATGACATTGGCACAGGGCTGGGTGCCAGCCAGCAGCACCCACCAGCCTCGCCATGGGTGACCTCAGCTGCCTCTGCGCTTGCGACTTCCCGCTTAGAGTGGGGCCATCTGCGCAGCGGCAAGAGCCGCCTGGAAGGCACAGGAGCCATTTAATTACACAATTATAAATAACTTTGGCCTTTTTATCTTGCTGAAGCTGACAAGCACCTTCAGCATCAGACAAAGAGAGGCTGTTATCACTCAGCACAGCGGCTACTCCTGGGCAGCTGCCGCCCCTGAAAGAGGCACAGACAAAAGCAGAGGAGCTGTACTGTGTCAGCAGGTCCGGCTCTGTCCCAGAGCCACTGTCACGGCATGGGCACAGCCACTGCTCAGGGAGATAGAGCTTCCTTTGTTTCTTCCACCTGCTGAGCCCCAACAGCAGGAGCAAAGGGGAAGGAGGAGAGACATGAGGTTGTTCAGAGGTTTCTGGAGTTTCTATAACAATGAAGAGCACTTACAAGGTGTTTTCCCATGACACCTGCTCCCACACGCCTTTTTTTAAGGATGATGTCTGACTTAGAGGATGTCAGTAATTAAAACGTCATTTTAATGAGCTCTAGTTTATTGGCAGACCAGACTTTCAGGAGCTGGCTGTGCCAGGAGGAGTGTTGCACCACTGTTCATAGAACTCTCTGAAGAACAGTCACTTTTGGTGGTGCTGCCCAGGTGTCAGTGCTGTCCCCACCACAGTGGCAGTGTGTGGTGTGGAGCCAGGGTCACCCCCCTGCCTGCTCTGCTGCTGGGCACCTCGTCGGGTGCTGTGACAAACCCCTGATACCTGCAGCATGTGGGGAGCTGCCCTTGCTCTGCCCTGCGAGGTGAGAGCCCAGCTCACTGGTATATGTGCAGCCATAAACATTTCCATTAACTCCCTCAGTATTTAAATTCCCTAATGGGGCTGAAATAAAGCAACATCATCTCATCCCCGTGGGAGCCCTCAATCATCTGTTCCAGAGGCACTGTGGGGAAACGTTTGGGAAAGAACTTAGAACTGGGCAATTCAGGCTTTTCTTGCAAGTCATTTCTGCATAATGAAGCCTGTTCCCCGCTGACGTTCCCAGGGGAATATTGTGTCTCAGCTTGCTGGAAGCTCAATACAGCTCAGGTGTGATGGGGCAGCAGTGGGGCAGCAGCCAGGGCTGCCAGGGCCTGACTCATAAAACCCTGTGGCTGCAGGGCCAGGGACGAGAGGAGCCACACACTCCTGGAGTCCTGAGCATGGAGGTGGTGGGGCTGTCCCTTCAGGCAGCCATAGAGATGGCACTCAGCCCTGGGGGTTTATGCTGTTAAATATTTTTAAGTGAATTCTATTAAACACTAAGAGGCAAACAGATTAAGAGGGCAATTTAAAAGCTCTTTGTCAGATTTAGGTGTTCCTGGGTAATGGTAATTGTGTGTTGGATAAATGGCTGTTTGTGACTGTAAATACAGTCTCCCAGGGTACTGGAATGTACAGCAGGAATGCTGTACATCCCTGGGGTAAAACAGGCTCAGGGACCCCAAAAAGGATGAGAGTTTCCCTGAGCTGGTTAAAATCATCGTTAGAGGAGAGCCAGGTAGATCTGCGAGGCACACGCTGTCTCACAGCAATGCACAAATCCCTGCTTTGCCTCGCGGGGAAACAGGATGTGCCAGGTATCACATCACACTGCATCAAAATGCAAAGTGGCAGAATGAATCAAACTCCCCAAAATAAAACTTTTTTTCTAGAAATAAGCTTGTCACTGTCAATTTAAACTCTTGCCAAAGAAGCGTGATTTGATACGAGTTCCTCTTGCCAGCGATTTACAGTAGTGGGTGGGTTTAACCACTATTTATAACAGCAAGATTCTAAAGGGAGAGTGGAAGGTGTTTCTATTCAAAGGTCCAACATGAAACCCAGATCCTGAATGCAGCTCTGATACAGCAGAGCTGAGAGGAGAGAGCACAAAGCACAATCCATTCTGGGCATTGAAGGAAAAGGAGCATTTCCCCCATTTCAACTTCTCCAACACCACAGTGGTGACACAGTGGGGCTCTGGGCAGGACTACTGCCCACCCAGCCAGAGCACTGGTCCCTGTACCTCACCATCCTGAAGGGTTTTAAGGGGTTATTTAGAGACAAAAACTTACAAAACTCTGCAGGGAGGGAAGGGATCCTGCCTGGTTAACAAACTATGAAAAAGGTATCAGACTGTCAGCCTTGGGAAGGGAGTTTTTCTGGAGAAAGCCCTGATGTGCCACACACGGGCAGTAATCCCAGTGGCCCCCGTATTCCATCGCTAGGGGATGGGGTGGTGACATGCTCCTGGGCTTTTTTTCTGCAAAGACAAAACCCTGCCATGCCCCCAGCACAGCACAGGCAGGTGCCACCAGGCCTGCCCAAGGAACCCCACATGGGCACGGGCCTGCACCAGTTTGTGTTAGGTGGGACCCTCCAATGCTGAGCCCAGCAGTGGCGGGGGCTCAGTCATTGACTTGAGGAATGTTTCAAACAGATCATTTATTTTTGTTAGACTTGTACCAATATCTCTGTCCCAGTGTCCCTGACTGTCTTGGTTTGAAAAGACAGGTTGTCTGCCAAGGAAGGTGGGAACCTTCCTTGGAATGGAAAATATGACCCCCTTCCTTCTGAATTATTATAACTTTGAAATGAAGGGGCTTTCAGGCAAAGATATAGGAAAAGAAATAGCCATTCTTTCCTAGTAGGTGTATGTATAACAAGGCAAGCAAACACCAAGGGCAGCAGCACCAAGCAGAAGCAGAACCCAGTGAGAGCCTTCTCCGGGCTGCAGGCACCTTCCCCTGCGGTGCAGTTCCGCTCACGGCCGGCAGGGGCGCTGCTGGCTCCCGGCCGGGCAGGGCGGGTGCGATGATTCCCCCGCGCCTGCAGGGGGCGCTGTGGCGCGAGCTCGGCCGCGTCTCCCTCACGCGGCGATGGCGGGCGGGCTGGATGGCGAACGGGCTGCAGCAGGAACCGCGGGGCGGCCCGTGGGACGGCGGGGACCAGCAAAGTCCCGGAGTGGTAGAGGAGATGTATCAGAAACGCCGCAGCTGTAGCTGGAACTGTTTCTTTGCTTTCTGGAACTGGGGTGTCCCAGCAGGCAGGGGGTGTGGGGCTACAGTGCAGCAAAAACCCCAGAGCAGTGGCAGAGGCACAGCGGGGCTGGGCAGCGGCAGCCCGGCTCCCGAACAGGGCCCCGAGAGGCTCCCTCAGAGGAGGAAAGGTCTTGGTGTCCTGGGGTTTCCCCTGAGGCACCCAAGCAGATGGTGAAAGCCCTTTTTTAGTGAGGTAGGGGGTCCCAGTTCAGTGTCTGCTCTCATGAGCAAAAAGGCTCACCCACAGCTGGAGAAAGCAGGATTGGGCTGGGCTCTGGCGGCGGCAGCGAATTCCCTCCCAGGCAGCAGCTCTGACTGTCCTCCTCCGAAGTCGCGAGCGAGAGAGCAAAGAGCTGTGCCCAGCCCCTTCACCCAGCCCAAATCTCACGACATCTCTGCCCCCCCCCAAGAGAAAACCCACCAGGTAACAAGAGGGTAGCCAGTTGCACCCTTCCCCTGAGCTGTGGCAGCTTCTTCTTAAATACCGGTTGTTATTGTCTCTTAGCAATACAATGGGAGAAAATTCCATGAGAGAAAGAAACAAAAGGAAAGAATCCTAAATCTCAACACTGATGCAGGTCGACAGCTGTCCTCAGGAATGCTTTAATTGTGTTTTCCTCGCTTTGCACAGCTCTTAGCTAATGCGTTCTGGCTTCATTAGATTAGACACCTCTTGTCCCGAGGATGTTGTCATGTTTTCAAATGGCTTCAATCAGCACCTCCCAGGCTCTGGCTATTTCAGGATACAATAAAGCTAAACCTCATCCAGGCTGGTGAGTAATGGAGGTGCATCTCCCACCCCCATCCAGCCTGGCTTTAAATTTGCCTGGCTGACATCCCGTGGCTGCTGGCAGAACACAATTAAACCTCTTGTCTTGCAGGCATCATCCATGGTTACACACAGCTCGGGAGGAAGAGCTCAGCAACAGCAACTGGGTTTCTAATGATCTTGTCATCGACAACAGTGTAGAGAGATAAATGAAAGAGTGAGGGAACAGCCAAGATCAAAGCTCAGACCTCCAGATGTCCGGGGCATGGCAGGTTGCAGGCTGGCTGTGCCCATCTCCTCAGACCCACTCTGGCACAGCACTCGGGATACAGGGACATGTGTCCTCTTAATGCCAGAGGATGAAGTGCAGAGGGACAGAGCCTAAGCCCACCCAGCACCAGTGCTGGGGGCTTCTCTCCTGAGCATCTCCAGGCTTGGCCGCTCGTAAACCTCATTCTGCAGAAGTGTCTTTCCTCTTGGGATCCCAGGATCCTTTACCAGCTCATGTCCCCTCGTAAACCTCATTCTGGAGAAGCATTCTTCCTCTTGGGATCCCAGGATCCTTTACCAGTTCATGTCCCCACCACTCAGCTGCAAAGCAGCCACAGGCTCAGGAAGGAAACCGATGTGGGAAGGGACCAGCCAGACCCCGGGCTGGGGGCAGAGACTTGCTTTACTCTGAGGGAGGGCTGATGGCTCCAGGACAGTCCCTGTGCTGTGTCCCTCCTGGACTCCAGCACACCAGTCCCAGGCAAGGGCTCTCCTTCCCCAGACGCTCTCCCCTAGCAGCAGAATTGCCTCAGCTCTGTCTTCTTATCATGAGCCACCACAATATCTGCATTGATCCCTTTCACCCCACAGGCAGTATTTTGACTTCTGGAATTCATCTTACCTAGCAAGTGACTCTAAATATATCCCAGACAATTTCCTCTTCTCATTTTTAATAATCTCTTTCAGCCTTAAATTAGTTTTTGAAAATATGTATTGGGATGATAGGCTTTTTATCACAGCTGATGGACAATATTCATCACACCCGTGTCGTGCTCCTCACAACACACACACGTTCCTTACAGCAGTCCTGCATCAATTTTAACAGCACTTAATTCTTTACAACCCCATCATTGCCTGTGCCTGCTCCCCTCAGCAATGTCACTGGCGATTTGTCACTCGGGTCCCTGTGGGCAGCTCTGGTCCCACCTCACAGAGCCACTGTTGCTCCTTGAGCCATGGGACAGGATGGAACAGCCACATTCAAGCACGGCAGGTGAAGGATGGCTGCACTGTCCCCACCCTGAAAACCTCTGGAAGGTGGCAGGTGGAAGAGTAGAAGCAAAAACCCCTTTTCTGTCCAGGATCCCTTCACTCCCTGGGCACAGCAAGGTTGAGGCAATGTGCTGGGGCTGTGCTGGCACATCCTCCCAGCCCTGAGCCCTGGTGAGACCAAAGGGGAGCCATGGGGACAGGACCAATGGTGCTACTCTGGGCCCTCAACTCAGGGACCCCAGGACAGCAGCTCCTTTAGAAAAACTTCTCCAGAAAATTCCCATTTTGCTAGACACTGCTATGAGGCCCTCACCCAGACCCTATTTGGGTGTCATGCCTGAGCTGGGCATTCAGGTACAAGGGAATTGAGCACTCATGCATGAATTAATCCGGTGCTCAGGGCTGACCTGCAGCCCCTGATCAACGCTCAGCTCTCCCAGCCTCCCCTCATGCTGCCCGAGGGCTGAATGTGCTGGCCTGGGGAAGGTGCTACACCAGCCTGGAGGTTCCCATTCTGCCGAGGCGCAACGAGGGACAGAGGCCTGGCTGCTGCCCCACACCCTCGTGATTCCCTGACACCTGGCAGTTGTGTTGTGGTCTCTGAGTGTTCTGCTCCCCACCCTGCTTCCATGTGCTCCTGTCTCTGCACCCTGGGCTGTGACTGTGAAGCCGTCGTGCTCCAGATTCCTGTCCTGTTCCGGCAGGGTGGCAGCACGTTTTGATCTGCAGGAGCTGCTTGGCCAGACAGAACTCAGTGCTGGCAGCTCTTGGCATGGTTTCTTTATCCAGCAGATTCCCATGGAGCTGCGTTCCATCACCTTTCTGAGCAATAATGGAGGAGCAGAAAGACAAAGCAGGAGTGTCTGAGTGGGCCTGAGCTGTTCTGTCAGTGCTGCCCTGGCTGGGCCCCCACCAGCCGCACACTCCAGACAGAGGCATTTCCAATTGCACCTTCCATCTGGTATCGATTACTGCCCAGTTTCTTGTGCCTTCATTTGCAGTCAGCAGAGGTGGCCGACTGACATTGAGGGAGAACGACTCCTCAGATCCCATCAATCAAGTGCCATCAGGACCCAGCTTCCTGGGTTTGCGGGCCACAAGGTCACCCTCTGTGGGAGATCAGCTTTCCAGCTGAAGCACAGCCCTGCTCCTACCCCTCTCCCACTGCAGCCCCAGCTCTGCTGCAGGGTGGACAGGGAGAGACCTGGATCTTCAAGCTGCCATTGGTCACTGAGCCCTCCATCCTGCCTCAGGGCTCTCAGACTATTTCAGGGATAAGTGGGAAGAAAATTCACAGATTTTTTATTTTGGGAAATAGTGAAATACACAGGAACATCTGACAGCATCAGATGCAGAGTTTTCTCCCAGGACACTGTGTTCAGCTTGGGGCAGTAATCAGGTCCCAGTCCTCCTCAGGACTCAGGGAGGGGGTCGCAACAGCAGCTGAGACCTTATTGACATTTCCAGGTACTACCCCCACTGCAAAGGAATTAAATTCAAATTATGTATGAAGCTCGTTGGCTGCCCTGCTCAGCACAGCCCTGAACTCTGCACCATCAGCAGGGTCTGTACTTTATAGGGAAGATTGACCCATAACTATTGATCTTTCCCTGAAAAGCTGCTCTGGGCTGGTGGCTGTGTGACCCTGACAGAGCAGCCACAGGCACTGGCATGGCAGCAGAGCGCAGAGCACTGACAGAACTACAGCTGCAGCTCCAGGGAGCCCTCGGAGGGACGGCTGCTGGTCCAGCAGCTTTGGAGCAGAGCTCGGGGCTGTTCATACCCTGAACACCTCCCACCCCATCCCTGAGCACCCTCTTCCCCAGACTTGCAGGAGTGTAACTGTGACTCACTGAGCACAGGGGCTGTGGCCCTTGCTGGGAACCCCGCACAGAAGCCCAAGCCCATCGGCGTCTTCCCATGGGTGTCAGGCACATGGAATCACTCCTGAATTTGAGGACATGACTTTCCTGTCTCACCTTTATTAAGGGGAATTAGTGTCATTACAGTGCAGCAGGCAAAGAATTTTCCCCTGGAAAGACAAGGGAAGGTGCCCAGGATTTTAGTGTCCGTGTGCAATGTTAAAATTAGCAATTCTGTCTAATCCTGCTTTTCAGTGTAATGATGCTTCTGGGTGAGGGGAGTGTAAAGCTTGGTGGCTTGTGGGCAGTAATTTCTGAGATAGACAATTTATTCCCAACTCTTATCAGAGACAAGGCTGAAATTGCTCTGAAGCTGCACCCTGTAGGCTCTGCTTCCTCCCTCTGGATTTTAAGAGGACATTTCTGCTTTCTCCAGCTCTGGTGACAGCCAAGCTCTGACCCCCTCCCCCACCAGTTCCACAGCCAGGCCCAGCCACAACAGTTTCCATGTTATCTCACTGCAAATGAAATTCACAGTCAACATGGATTGGAGATGCAGGCCAGCTGAGAGAGAAATCCTGACTTTAGCAAGCTCCAGTCTATTAATAAATTGGATACACTAATTTTGGTCTCCTGAGAGGCTCAAACTTTCAGTTGTAAGGCTGTGAAAGCCAAGACCCAGCCTGCCTCCTGGACTCAAGGAAACCCCTGACATACACCTGGGAGATGGGTGTGGAGAGGTGTGGATGTATTTCATTTCACTTTTGAAGGTACAGCTCCCCAGCCACTGATTTAGGAAAGGGAGAAGACTCATGAATTCATCCACACCTCTGTCAGTGATGCTAAAGAATCTTTTCCCTCCTTATGCGTTCAAGCTGACCCAGGAAACATGGATTTTTGGTGGAATTATACAGGTCGGGGGGAGAGCTGCAGGTGCCATCCTGCACCTTCAAATCAAGAACTCCTGCATGAAAATATTGCCTGGAGACAGCACTAATTTGTTCCAAACCATCATCCCTTCCATCAGCAAGCAGGGAATTGTTATCTATTTATGTCTTACAATGCCATTGAATCAATGGCCATCTGGAAGATGCTGAGGAAGACAAACCTGGCAGTTTGTCACACCAGTACAGGTCCGTCAGGCTGCTGAGAGCCATCGCTCAGGGCCTGACACAGCAGCTGGCAGGGAGCTCAGAACCAGCACAGCCCGAGGGAGGGGCCTCACTGGCTCCCTGCTCAGCTCGTTATTTCTCCAGATTCATAGTTTCACATTTTCATTATGAATTTGGGCAGCAAGTTGGAGTTGTTACACCACAGCTCAGCACGTCTGCCAAGCCCCCCAGGTCACAGGAACCCCTGCCTGGAGCAGGGCCGAGCTCTGGCACAGTCAGGGCAAGCAGGAATGCTTTTTCCCTGCCAGGCTGCATTTACCCAGCACTACACGAGCCCTGGTGAAACAGCCACGTGCTTGCTCCCTGTGCTGCTGGCAGCTCTTCGTCTGCAGCCTGAACTCTCCCAAGGGAAACTTCTTTTGGAAAAGCTTTGGTTCAGGGTAGGAGCTCTGATCTTAAAGATTGTAATAGAGCTTTTAAATCAGACAGGGTTGATTTAAAAGGAGAATTCTCTAGGCAGGATAAAAATTCTAGTTAATTCTTTTTTCCTGGTAAAGATGTTTAAAGCAGAATCTCAGCTTACACGTCCATAAATACATATTTTATTTTATTTTATTTACAGCTTAACTAATTGATGCTTTTAAGTAAGATGTTCACAGAATAGCAAGGCAGGCATATGTGTAGCTGAGTTATATATAATATTGCCACCTGCAGTTAGGACTTAGAACCTACCAAAACCTCTTAAAGAGAGATTTCCAAATCCATTGTATATACATGAGGTCTTCCATACAGTAACACATTTGCTCTCCAAAGGAGATTCATGATGTATGAATGCTGTTCTGCAAGCTTTCTCCCATGCCACATGCTGCACTGAAGAGCTCTCATTGCAGTTTGCCTGTCTCCCTTTTAACTATGCTGCAGACCTGGTTTTGCCAAAAGTAGAATTTTTCAAGTATAGGAAAGGTTCCAAAGTCTAAACAACCTTGTTTATAGCCCCATAGAGAGGCTTAGATCAAGGACAAACAGGCATCTCTGGAAAGGACAGTGCACCAGCTAACAAAGAAACAGGCTTATTTTTAGAAAAAGAAAATTCTAGACAAAGAGAAGCAGAGTTCTTTACTCTGAACATGGCTCTTAACATGCCAGTCAACAGGCTTTCTGCCCACTTGTTAATCTGCAATCCCAAGAGAACTGTGTCATGGTTTCAACCTTAAAAGAAATAAAAAATAAGGACTGGTTTTTCTCCACAAATTAAAAAAAAAATCAATTTATTTTCATCCCATTACATATTATAGGTAGAAAAACTAGTTCTTAGCTTCCATTCTGTAAATCGATGAAAGGATGATACAAATTACAACAAGACCTAAATGAAGGCAGCAATCCTAAATGTAAGATGTATTTACAGAGGGATGGCATTCCTCACTGACTTCCATCTAGAGGTTTTTTGCCTCGCTGCAAGCCTGTGCAAGACAAACCTGAAAGGAAAGAGAAATCAGTCAGTACTCAGAGACACTGGTACAGCCCAACCACCTGCAGCTCTGGCCTAAAGGACAACTTTCTCTGTTTTTCAGAGCACTGACAACAGCTCTTTTCCCCACTGTATATTCAGCCAGATGTGATGTAAAGCTCCTGCCTCTCCTTCCTTGCTTCATGTTGCTTCTTCACCTCTGACATGAACCAAAATTCAAGACAAGGGGCCAGGGGAAATAGGGAGTTTCTATTGCAGCTCAGCAGTCCCCTGACTGATGACAGAGGGACAGCACTGCCTTACAGCTTCAGGTCACGGCTGACAAAAACACCCAGACTTACTGACAGCTTCTTCATGAGCCCTCGGGCCTTGGGGTTCAGCTGAAGAAAATTCTTCTTGGTCAAATCCTTTGCTGTCAAACGTATGCTCTGTGGAAACAAACTCAAATCTCAGGTTTTCTGTTTGGTCAGCTGCAGCAGCTGGAGGCAGTCAAAAAACTAAATTAAAAAAACCAAAATAAGATCTAAGCATAATAGATAGGCAGAGAACTACATTCAGCTGGACCAGAAGCTCATCTCACACCTTTCTTGCAGTGCATTAATGCATTGCTGGTACTACTGCTACTTTAAGTGTTTTAAAGTGAATGCACAGCAAAACATCCTTCTATTCTGTTTCAACCAGCTTGAACAGCTCCCATTTCTGGCTAAGAGCCTCTTAAGATTCTTTTTAAGCTCAATCAAGCCCCTGATAAACTGCAGTGGCACAGCTAGAGAGACAAGAGTGGATGAACTGAAACTGGTGAGGCATGGAGAGGTCTGGAGCCTCAGCCGGGCCGTGCCTGTGCAGGGGGAGGGTCGGGAATTACCTCCCCTCCGCCGAGGGGCAGGGTGAGGACGGCGTCCCCGGGGTCGGCCAGAGGGCTGCCGTTGGCTGAGAAGGTGTAAACGCGCTCGTTGAGGGCAGGCGTGCGCAGCCCCGGCGTCTTGAACACCCTGAAACAACAAGTGATGAGAGAGTAGTGTTTGCTCACAGCACTTCCAGTCCAAGTCTTTCATTTCAGGCTCAGAGAGCCGCTAAAGGTTGTGTTGCAAAAAGGTGGCATAAAACAGATTATAACAGAGATAGAAGGGAATTAATATTTATTTTCTCTGTTAACAAATTAATAGAGGAATCGAACAGAATACAAACCTGGAATCAAATCTGGGTGTAATCATGGAGGTGCCTCCCTGAGCACAGAAATCAACCATTCTGCCAGTAGCTGGAGTGATAAAGCTGTTTTTGCTTGATCTGTTAAAGGGAAATAAACATCTGCTCATAAGATGACCTTTAACAAACGTACAGGCACTTGTCAAAGGCTTGAAGAAGGTGATCACCACTACACCCAGGGGTTATTACTAACCAGTGACCCCCAAACCCGGGGGCAGTTGGTCCCCCCAGGAGAGGCACTTGTCCAACTCTCACTCGCATCAATTTTTCCCCATAGCGTGGCACAACTCTACCCTCCCACCACTACTGAACCCAAGTCCCTCCCAGGAAAGAGAGACATTTACACTCTCATTCTCCATTTCTGGAGGCGAGACAGAGACATCCCCGTTACCTCTTGCTCATGCGCTTCACTCTCGCTGAGGGGGGTCTTCTGGCCACGGGTGGCTTTTTGGTGGATGCCTTCACCTGAAGCACACATCACTCACTAGATCAGTTACTTCCCTCTTGTGGAACAGCTGAATCCACATAAACAGATGCATCCACACAAAATGTTCAGCTCAGGCCCTTTCCATGGCACCAGAGCCCAGAACAAACACCATTCAAGCCTTTGTGACCTTCCCCCATTGCTAGAATCCTCTGGGAAGCAACAGCTGTTTGAAGTCCCCCTCAGAGCATCCTGGACAGCCCTAGTCATCAGCTCAGTCAGCAATTATATCCCGAGAATGAAGTCATCCCAGAGAGCAGCTATTCACCTTGGCAGTTCTTGGAATCACATTCTCAGCCTCTGTCTCTGAAGGACACCGGCTGTCAACTCTGGATTTCTTTGGCAGAGGAAGTGATGGAGGCTCTGCTTCCTCAATGGCTTCAACACTCCTTTTGAATTTCTCCACTAGAAAGAGAAAGTGTTATCTAAGCAAATAATAACTTTAAATTATTATTTAGCAGGGGAGGCAAACCGCAAACAACTACAAGCGGTTTTGGCAACAATTTGCTTCAGAAATCCAAATTCCAATGAAATTCTAATGGTTGACAGAGCACCACTTTGGATTATTTTGAATGTTTTAATAAAATTAACTAGAGGTACTGCAGGTACTAGGGATAAAAGCAGGATTATTTTCCTGGTTTAAACATACTGAGGGATGTGAGCAAGAACGGAATTATTATTCACATTAAGTAACCACAACGTGCTTCCACCTCACCAATCACATCACAATGCTTAAACTGACCTTTCTTGATGACTTCAAATGGGGTGTTGATAACTCCTGCTGTCAGCTTGTCTATTTCTGCTATTTCCGAGTCTGCCTAAAGTTAAAAACAGTTGTGGCACCATTAGGATTGTTGGCAGCACAGAGTTTGTGCAAGTCAGTGTCGTAGAGCAAATCCCCGATTATTTTACAGCCAGATCAGCTCCATGTTTGCTGTTGTGCTCAAACTGGGCTCTTTCTTGTTATCCTGGGGATGACAGCAAGCCAGCTCTGCATGCCCTCAGGACTCAGTGCCTGGTTGGCAGCTGCAGGTGTGCCTTGCTTGTGCCCTGCTGCTCAACCAGTCTGGAAATGCTTTAATTTACTGCAAAGTGCACGTGCTCTCAGGGACTTGGGAGCTCAATCTAGCAGGTAAGGAAAGATCAATATGGAGCAGCAGGACCATGCAAATCCCACATCTGATACAACGGGCTTCTCTTATTGTTAAGCTTTAAAGAAACATTTGTGAAAATACTGATGTAACTGTTTCCCTTGTAATGCTCCAGCGTGTTATTCCAGTGTGAGGAGCCCCTGCAGCAGTGTGTGATGGCTCTAGAGAGCTTTATGCTGGAAACCTACCATGGCCACCTCCTCCAGCGTCTTTTCACTTCCTTCTTTAGCTAGGAAGAAAACATTTCAGACAAGTCAGTATCTGTCCGGGACAGCTCAGCCAGCACAGCAGGGCTGTCACTACTGGGGTGCAAAACCCAGCACAAACCGATTCCCAGCCTCAGAGAACAGGAGCACCACACCCGGACAGCCCGTGGGATGCTTCCCTAGGGATTCCAGGCGCAGGAGATCCCAGCTGCTCCTTTATTCCCGTTGGGGATTATTTATTATCCAAGGAGGAACGCGCTCCCCCCGCCCAGCGCCTCCCGGCCCCGCTCCGCACCGTAGTACTCGAGCCAGTTCATCTGGCGGAGCTCCAGCGGCAGCCGCAGGATCGCCCGATCGTACAGGTTCTCTGTCTCCTTGACCAGGAACTCCCCGTCCGCCCGCAGCCGCTCCAGGCGCCGGTTAACTGCGGGGACACGCGGCGTTAGCCCTGCCCGCGGGCCCGGGGCCACTCTCCTTCCCTCTCCCTCTCCTACCTTCGCGGTCGAAATCCTTCAGGAAGGCCGCCAGCTTCCTGCGGACCGAGCTCGAGCCCTTCTTCCTGCCGGGAGCCATGGCGGGGCCGGGGCCGAGCGGGGCCGGGCTGAGGCACGGGGCCGGGGCCGAGGAGCTGGGCCGAGGAGCGGGGCCGGGGCCGAGGAGCTGGGCCGAGGAGCGGGGCCGAGG
>VZTJ01006507.1:1331865-1367048 GCA_013397795.1 Orthonyx spaldingii
GGGGCTGCCAGTGCTCCCAGCAGGGATAGGGGTGCACGAGGTAAGGCTTCACACACAGCTCTAATTGCAGAGAAAACCACCTGCAGAGAAAACCCCTGTCCCATTCCTGGTGCTGGGTGCCCTGCCCAGGGTGGAAGTGAGGTTGGTTCTGCTCCTGGCAGGGCTTGGGATCGTGCTGGGGGCTCACATGGCTGTGCAGCCTTGTGCTCCTTGCACAGGTTTTGAAGGGTGCCAAGACTGATGGCTCTGGGTACATCAGGGGTGTCATCCTTGCTCAGGCCTTGATGTATCATCATCACAAACCAGGAGGTCACGGTGTGCTCGGATGCAGAATTGCCTTTACATGTGTGCACACTACACAACCCTTCAACTCCCCTCTTCTGTCAGCCTCTCTTCAGGACAGCTGCACAACCAACAAATGGATTTATATCCTGGAAGATGTTCAGCACAGCTCACTGGTGGCCCTTCTGTTTCTCCCAGATGTTTGGCCCTTGATGTCTGTCTTTGGGCTAACAACAGCCCTGCTAAAAGTGCTGAGGGAGCTTTCTGCATTGAAAGTGGCCATGCCCTGACTGAGTGAAAAGGGGTGAAGGAGGTGCTCATTGAAGTTTTGGTGTGATTGATTGCTCTGTGCTGTTCCTGTGATGGGCCATGTCATCAGCTGCGTTTGTCTGCAGCGTTCTGCAGGGTGCGAGTGAGTCCCTGCATCAGAGTGCTCTAATTGGGATCAGCTGCGGGCTTGTATTCCAGATCCGGATGTTCTGTCAGGATGGCTGCCAGGGACCCCATTGCTAACCAGGACATGGTTCCTGGCATGTGCAGAGCTCCCTTCAGCTGGTGTTTGCCCGGCAGTCACTGGGGGTTCGAGGGTTCCCCCATGAACACAGCCAGGGCGGGCATTCAGTCTCTCAGTGTTGCAGGTGGAAAGGCTGCTCCTGCTCCTGGTGGCCTGCACAGCTGAGTCAGACACGTGTATGCAGATCTGGGAGCTGGGTTTCAGCACCTTCCTGAGCACCAGCACAGGAGGGAGATGATGAGAGCAGCACCTGCTGCTCCAGCTGCCTGGGGAGCCAAATATGGACTGGGGGCCTCCAGCCTGTGCTGTACCTTTGTGGGACTGGGTGAGGCAGCACTAGGGCTCTGAGACCGACTGGTAAAATGTGTGTAACTATAAAAATAAATCCGAGTACCTTTATTTTTGGAGTAGAGCTCTTAAAGTATTCTTGCATGGAGATCTCTCTTTGAGGAATGCAATAAAATGCAGTTAGCAGCTGGAGCTACCTTGTTAAAGGAAAATTGTCAGGAAACACAAAGTTCACGCTTTGATTTTCAGCTTTACCTCCTGCTAACTCCATTGGAAAACAGTTATTCTTCACTTACAGGAAAAGCACAAACTAAATTCAGTTACTAAATTCAAGTGCCCACAAACATTTATAAGGAGCCCCTGACTCGTATATGGTTGTTTCGTTTCCTCCCACAAGGGTGAGCGTTGGCTTCTGGTGCAGCGGGGCCTTTGCAGTTCTCTCAGAAATGCAGACCTGCTGTTGGTAACACCAGACTTCCAAAACAAACCCAAAAGCTTTGCTTCAGCGTAAGCTCATGGATTTGAAACAGATTCCAAAACAGAGTGTATTACAAGAGTCCAGAGTTATGGAAAAGACAAAGGGTTTGGCACCTGAACTGAAGTGTAAAGTGACTCGGAGGCAGAAATATGTGATAAAAAGCTTTGTGATTCATTTAATAAACCAAGCATGGGTTTCACAAGTCCCTATGGTTTTTGTGCTTATTCTTTGAGACTTTCATCTTGGCCTGAAGCCGAACTCCTTTGTGACTTTGCTGAGGGGCTGCCTGAGTACTTATCTGCTCCAAAACACAGCAAACATTCTCCACGCCCCGTTAGCTGGCTGTTTTGCTCTGTTCCCCACTCCCAGCTCAGTGTCTCTCTAGTACTTGTGACTTTGTCACAGTTTTTGCCCTGTTGAGCAGTTGAGCTCCAAGGGGGGGCAAATTCTGCTGATCCGGTGGGTGTGCAGCGGGTGAGGACACGTCTGGCCTGCAGCAGTGATCAGCTTTCCCACGTGGGAGATGCTCAGCACAGGGGCCTCATCTGCCCCTTGCAAGGACAGGCAGAGCACTTTGCCTGTGAGCTCTTTGCCACGGTGGCCTGGCCCCTGACCCCCTGTCCCCCCAGACCCCCTAGGGCGGCCTGGACAGAGCCTGTTCTCATTACCTGTCCTGCAGAGATTTTATTTCAATCCTCCCTTCCTGCTTTTCCCCCCAACCCTTTCCATCCTCCTCCCTCCTCCTGTGGACACAGATCTGCAGTAGGTGTCTCCTGAACTTGCCTGAACTCCCTGTCCCTAGCATCTTCCTGACTAATTCTTTACAGATGTCTGGGAACTTTTATGTTTAGCAGTTTTGCTCAAGTTCTTAATTCATTCTCTGAAAGAGCAAACGTATTTCCTAGTATTGTTTGAAAATTCAGACTGATCATGGCTTCCCAAGAGCTGCTGCTGCCTCCCAGTGAAATGTTTTAGGCACCACTGCAACCTTCCAGCCCTGAATCAGAGCACAACAGATATCCGTAAATAGCACAGAAGTTTATTTTCCATAGCTGACAGCTCCAGGGCTGTCCATGGAGTCTTGAAAACACTTTGTGCTGCACTTATACCCAGCCAGGTTACCAGGTTGTTGGCTTGGACTTTCCCAGCTACAGCAGCAAGGAGAAAATTAGGAGATCTGTCCAGTGTTCCTCTGACTGGGACCAACAATGGAAAGTAAGTGGCTCTGCCCATCCTCTTATCTAGATTCTAGCTTAACTTTGTTTTTGGGGAGATGACTGGGCAGGGCACATGGTCAGTGGCTCCTGTTGCTCACACTGTCCAGCTGAGCTGTGTCCTGTCCTGGCTGTTGGCAGTGTGGAGCTGCTGCAGCCTCCCAGGCCGTGCTAACGCTGCGTTGGTGGGGGCTCTGGGGACATGGGCTGGCTGTCACCCCAGAGCCAAAGGAGACTGAATGTAGGATTGAAGCAATGCCTGAGCCAGTCTGCCTCTCCAACACAGACTCTGGCTTGTCTGGAAGTCACATCTTGTGGCCTCCCATATGTGTCCACTGGCTTTTCATCCTTGCCCTGTACTCTGTGTGCAGCGAGGCTTGCAGGAAAGAAGATTTGGGCTGTTCAGTGGAACTTGGGAAATTCCTGTCTTTTTTCTTGAATTTCAACTTGCTTCAGGGTTTACCTCGCGTGGTACATGGTGATTGCAAAATGCCTGTCATGGGAGAGAGACAGGACCTTCCTTGGGTTCAGGTTTGTGTTGTGGAACGGTTCTGTTCTGTTGGCACCCTGGGGTCCAGGAGTGGGTATGTGCTGGAAGGATGAACCTGCCTTGTTGCCCTGTGCTCCCACCATCTCCCCAGGTACCAGCACCTCCCCACACACCAGAACATACAGAAATATTAAGCATCTGTTTAATTTAACAAAGCACTCTGAGATTCAGTTCCCCTCTGTCCCCCAGCGTACCTCAGCCGCCTCTTTCACCGGGGCTGGCACAGGATGGCTCCCTGTTCTCCCTGGTCCTTTTCTCCACAGCCCAGATGGTCTCTAGGCTGCTTGGGGAAGGCAGAATGAAGAACATCAAGCCAGTAAGTCTCCTAACCATTCTGCTATGTGAGGAATGAATCCAAGAGCCTTTGCACACTATTAATCTTTTCCAGTTCCTAAGAAAGCAAACGATCTCCTCCTGCTCCCATAAATTCAACCTCTCTCTTCAGCTTCTCCCCTGGTGTTTGAACTGTTCGCCAAGAGCTTTATTAAAACCTACAAGATGCAGTTTTGTTCTTAACTGAATCCCAAACAACTGTGCTAGGTGGAGAAGAAACATTTGGTGCTGTCAGCTTTAGAGCATTTTTGTGTGCAGTCCATGGCCACTTGTCAGCCAGGGACCAGCCTCAGCCCCACCCTGAGCCCAACAGGACCTTTGCTCTGCTGCCCTGAGGCTGGGAGATGAATTCAAGCTGGCCACACCTCATGGCCTCATGTCCAAGAGCACCTGGCAATGGTGGGGGGTAGCACAAGGGACATTCCCCTGGGTGCAGCGTGGTCCTGGGGCACCTCGCCCTCCTGTGCCATGCCATGGCCAATATCTGCAGCTTGCCAGTGGCCCTGGGGACAAGCTGTGCTGGGCAGCTGCCACACCCTGGCAGCTTTCCTGCCACCCCCTCTCCTGCTCTGACTGGAGAGGCTTCTGCTACAATCCCTCTGCCTGTCCCCTTGGCATGGCCCGGCCAGGGCCACCGCTGGGGCTGTGGGGCAGCAGGTGATGTTCCCCAGCTGCTGCTGCAAGCAGAGAAGCTGCAGCTGGTCCTGGGCAGCTGTGGGTGTGCTGGGACAGCCAGGGTGAGGGCGGCAGGTCCTGTGGGGCAGCAGAGGTGAGGTGCACGCCAGAGTCCTGCCAGCTGCCCGGCATCACCATTGGCCCTTGGCACATCATGCAATGTGTCACAGCCTTCTCCCTTTCCTAACATTCCCTCAGTCTGAAACGCATCAACCAGTGCTGAGAGAAAACATTCACAGACGAAGACAAAGCAGGAGTGAGCAAAGCTGTTCCTTTGGCTGGATTCCTCCAGCTCCTTGTGTCCCACTACTTGCTTTGAGCAAGAGCCACCTCCTCCAGTCCTGTGCACCTGAGCCATGGGGAGAGGACAACAATCTTCAGTTGCTGTGGGGGAGCGCCCTTGTTGTGGCTTTGCCAAGGAGAACTCCCTTTCATGGTACAGTTCTGGTCACTCTGCCCAAACCCCAGGGACAGGGGTGAGAGCAGGTTGTGTGAGTGGGAAGACAAGGCTATGGAGCATGGCTTGCACAAGGAGTGCTTTTAAACTTCGTAAATCTACTTGTGAGTCAGATGGCAGGAGCAGGAGAGGGGAGAAGGCAGGTCTAGAAAGTCGGTATAGTTGTGCCCAGGGGAGAAGCAGCCTGAAGCAGCTCTGGAACCAGGAAGCCCACAGCTGCTCTGCTGGAAGCAGGGCTGGGGGCACCTGAGGCAGTGACAGAACCTTCTGCTCATGAGGAACCTGAACAGGAGCTCCTGTGAGAGCCCCATCTGGGGAGCCAAGAGCTCATGTGGGCTGAGTCCTGGCACAGCAGGGTTTGGGCAGATGCCCCCATCCTGTGCCACACCACACCTGGCAGCGGGGATCCCACACTCCCCTGCCTGTGGGGTGGGAAGACAGGGAACCAGGCATGTGGAAAAACCCCAGAGGTGAATAATCCAGCCCAGCTTTTGCTGGACATGGCTCCCCCAGCTCTGAAAGGCTTTTTGGTCGGGTTTAATGAGATTAGTCTGTAAGCTCTGGAGATGTCAGCCTGCTGGCAGCTCCGTGTTCAGTAGTTCCTCACGCGCCAGGGAATGATGTTGTTCATTTCATTGGCCTGGACTCCGCTGGATCAGGCTGTTGCTCTGCTTCTCAATTAGCTGCATCTGCATGGCAGTAACGAGCTGGAGGTCAGACAGCCCAGAGAGGGGTGCCGAAAAGTTCACTTGTGTGGAAGGGAGCTCTCCATGCCCCCATTCCGTGGATGCTGGGGCTGTGCGCCCAACCTGACCCCTGTTCTCCCCAGGAGCCCCACTGGGATCCAACCCCCCTTATCCTGCAGTGGTGACACTACACAGCCTGCTCTGCTGCTGGAGAGGCTGTGTTTCTGAAAGCTCCAGTCTGGGTCTGTGCTGACATTATTGAAGCTACTGGTAATAAAACATGTCACTACAGGAGCCAGGGCCACATCCGATCCTGCGAAGCGAAAGGAAAAATCCAAACAAAACCCAAAACCTCCAAAAAGCTCTAACCAAGCACATGCTGATGGGAAGGCTGGACTTTTCAGGGATGCAGACACCAGTCCTGTCACCCTGCCATGATGAGAGGCATCTCCTGGCCCTGCCATGCTGGCCCTGCAGCAGGGACAAGTGGCACACAGGAGTCACAGCTTCCCGGTGCCTCATCCTCATGCATGTGCTGAACCCTCCCAGCACAGGGAACTACGAATAAATGCTGTTGATGCCTCTGCCATCCCGTCAGGGATTAGGACATGCTGGAGCAATTTGCATGGGAATGAAACTTGGAAGAAATGGCAAAGCTGAGGGAATATGATATTATTTATTATTGCCAGTTGCAAGGGAACAGCAGCAGCCTCCAAACTTGTATAACTCTGGAACAAGACTATTATTAGAACGCAAAGTTAGCAAGCAATTAGCTAATTGCAATTCACATTGTCTGTTGGCAATTATAAGGAGAACAGTTTTAAACCCCAACAGATGGAGCTCAAATGGGTCAGTCTCTCTTTCTTTATTGTATTTTTTTCCATCCCTAAAAGACATTTGCTCTGAGCTAAACTCAGGTTCTCCCCAGGGTTCATGAAAGCAGTCAGCCTGTGAGTCAGCATGCACTGGGGTCCCCGCAGGCTGCCCTGGTCCTGCCCTGGTCCTGCACGCCCGCCCTGCACATGGAGCTTGTCCTGTCCAGACCTGCCCAGCTGACACAGTTTTGAGGCCGAAGAACTCAGCTAACAGCACTGTGGTTTCCATCATTTACTCTCTGTGGTGGTGTTTTTTTAGTAGCCCTGGAAAAGCGGGGAGCAGAGAAATCCAGCTGCAATATGTATTTGTTCTCATCCAGTCCTTCATGGTTGCACAACTTCAGGTAATACCTTCTCTCGTCTCTCCAGCAGTGACACAAACCAATGGTGCCTCCCTGAGCATGATTTCTAAATATTTTGAGGTTATTTGAGGCATTTTCATTCCCTGTTGAGGCTGAGCCAGAATAGGGATCTCTGCAAAGATGAGCAGGGGAGGAAGCAGTGCTCTGCTTCCCCTCTTCTGTCACAAGAGATACCAGCAGAACAGCTCCCACAGGGCAGAGATCACCTCACGGCTTTTGTTAGAAATGCCTGGGTGATGCAGCGCCAGGACATGACAGAAGGGTGGAACATAAGCCCTGGACTCGGGGGATCACTCAGCACATGGTTTACATCTGTTTGAATCAAACACAGATGCTCCTACCTGTGGCACTTTGCTGTCCTCTGGGTGGGTTTTGTGCTCCATGAGCTCAGTGCTAAAGGGATGCTGTGGCAGGTGTCTGCCGAGTGGATGAGAAATCACCATTGACCTGCAAAGCTCTTCTGTGCCGAAGCGGGTCAAGGTTCCAGGTGTGCACACAGATCAGCGTGAGTGATGCCAGAGGCAGACAAGGAAGCCCAAAGACCCCAAATGTTGCAGCCTGGCACAGGCCAGCCTGTTCCTCAGGTTTACAGAGCATGCAGGAGTGTGGCAGCAAGGCTGCTCTGACACGTGGAAACTCATTCTGCATTTCAGATTCCTGTTTAGGGTAGGGACCAGTACAGACAGATTTGGCCTCTAAAGGAAGCATCTCAGAAGGTATCCGGAGGAAATATTTCACTAAAGAACCTCATATCTACATTCAGATGCTCTGTGGCCATGGAAGGAGCTTTGCCCTTCATCCTTCCTGAATGTTGGTGATGCCAGTGACTATGGCAAAAGAACATCCTTGTTTTGGGTCAAGCTGATACAGATACAGAGGCTGAAACAGATTAAGCCCAGCAACATGAATTTCATAAATAGCAATACAAACCCACTGCACACCTTTGGCTGATATTAAACAGAGGGTGGGTTGAAATTCATCTCAGAGCAACTGCATTATAATGAAATGGAAACATCAGGTTTTACTTAGAACCCCCAGGTTTCCCAGAGGAGGCAGTTTATGTAGTGCCCATTTATTAAAGACAAATGCTATCATTTGGAACATATCTCATGGAGAGCAGGGGACTGGCTGATGCAGGGGAGCAGTAACTGGAGATGGAGCTTTGCATTTACAAGCCGTTGTTTTCAACAGGCTCTGCATGTCCTGCCAGGTGTGATGACAGCTGCCAGGTGCCCCAGTGTCCTCCAGGAGCCCAGGCCTCCCACCATGCACAGTCCACGAGGTGCCAAGGGCCGTGACCCAGGTGAAGCGTGCTGGACTTCAGTGGATGTTTAACAGCAGACAGAAAGATAATCCGGTTAGCGGGAGTCAGGCAGCCACGGGCTAAAAAATGTAGGAATGGATGGAGGCCCCAGCTCTGGCCCCGGGTGCTGAGCCCTGCTCTCTGCTCCAGGAATCCCCTGAAATAAGAGCCACCTCCTGCAGAGCATCCGCTGGGGCAGGAGGAGACCTTGGCCAAGGAGCAGCAGGGACAAGGATGCTCACCTCTGCCCAAGGACACAGGCCAGGCTGCACAGGTCACTTCCTCACAGGTCCTGAGGCTCTGGTGTCTCTGATTTGGGGTCCTCACTCAAAAAGCCTCAGAGGGCTGTGCCTTTTGGAGAGAGATTCTCCCCAGTTTAGCTTGTTCCTTTTGAGGTCCGCTGGTGTCAGTACTCACTAGTCACCAGCCTGATGTTCCTTTCCTTTCATGAGTGAGTGGTTCTGAACCACAGGGCAAATGCTGTTATAGTCACATCGACAGGTGACTTTGGTTTTGGTGTTCACCTGGAAAGGAAGAGTGTCCAGTCAATTAATTGAAAAAGTATATGTTGCCTTTCTGAAATCTTTCTGGATAGGTCCTGGCACTGTGACAAGATGGTGCTGTTTGTTCTTTACTTTTGAGATCAGAAGTGCAGGACAGGCACTTCCAACCTGGCCGGTAGCAGGTAAAACTACATGCTTTGGGAAGCACAAATTCTACTCTTTGCATGTACGAGAACTTTCTGGCTCAATGCAGGATGATATTTGCAACCATTAATTTGAATAAATCAAATTTTCATGCTCCATCCAGCTTTTAGCACATCCAACAAAGCATTCATATGGGACAGAGTGTAAGTCCTGCGAGTGTTTCCGCTCCTGTGTGATCATCAGGGATCTGACATCCAATGCCACTGTTCCTTTTCCTACAGAGCTCCCAGAGCTCAGCAGGTCACTTCCTGGAGTCCTACGAGAAGCCATGGATTCCTTTTGGGTGGAAAGCAGCTCTGGAGCAAGAGGAGTTTGGGATCTCTGCCCATTCCTCTTGCAGGTACTGGATGGGGAGGCAGATCCCACTGCCCTGTGTGGCAGGGGCTGCCAGGGAGGAAACGTGGCCTGGCCTGTAGCTCAGGGGAGAACACTGACCTTGCTGCAGGTGTGATCCACCCAGTGAGCACTGCAGGTACTGGGGAACCTCCTGTCACGATACAGGCACAGGCAAAGGTGCTGGGCTCAAGAGCCATCACTCGGCATCCCGTAATGAGAAAATCAAATCTTGTCCTGCAAAACTGCCTGTTCCAGGTGGCTTGTTCCTGGAAATGTAGCTGAGGGAACGTGTCCATCTGTGCTGAGCCTGCCTGGCCCCTGCACAGAGTGGAATAACCCCCAGAAAGGCAAATGGTATCAGACAAGGGATCTCCTGACTGCCTTATCCTCCCAGCTCCACATGTGGGAGGAGAGAAGAGGGCAGGGAAGTGCATTGCCTGCCTGCCTATACCATGCAGACAGGCTGGTGACAGCTCAGCAATGTAAATGATGCATAATAAGCCCTAAATAAAGTGTGAAGAACATGTTTGGGATCAGCAAATCCATTCTGACAAGAAGAAGCACAGCAATGAAATCTCTTTTCCAGAACAGACTGCTACGTCATGGACTAAATGGAATCTAGTCCCACTGGAAAATGGCTACTGAAGACTTTTAGTTGGAGTTTCCCTGCTCTGATCCATGGGGACACACATGAGTGTGACAGCGCAGAAACCTCTTTCTCGTGAGAAAAAAATCTATTTGTTTATGTAAATAAAGATAAAGGTGTTCGAGCTCTCATGGATCCAGGTGGCCAATTAGCTGCAGGAGGCGTACAGCTAATGGCCAATCATGTGAGAGTCTATTTTGTATATAAAAGCTGAATTTAATAAATAAATTAGCTTCTTTTGCCATTTGATCGTGACCTCTTCTTGTTTTGACATCGGCTCAACAGCGACATGTGAGTGTGCACCAGGGAACAAGGGCGAGGAGCCCTGGGCAGGAGGAGGCTCGGGAGTGGGAGCCACATTCCCCTCCTCAAAATGCTCAGGCTCTATTGAACCCACTTTGTCCACGCACATTTACAGCCAAGTCTGTCCCATTTCCCTACATTCCCCCATCAGCCATTTATCATCTGCAAGAGGTGGCTGGAGCCAAATGTTCCCCTGACCTTCAACAGCCCTGTGAGCCTTTCTTCTCTGCTTAAGTGGGAGACTTAAGATAAACTCAGAGTCTCTTAAACATGCCTGCTCTGAGTAAACACAGTGGGCTGATGGGTTACAGGCTGCCTTGGCCAGCTGGAGAGAAGGGGACTCTCTTCACAATTCTGTCGGTGCTGCAGAGTTACTTGTCCTCACAGGACGACAGGCAGGCCAGAGAGCCCACTCAAGCACTTCCCAGCAGGACGAGTGGAGGCCGTGATCAAAGATAAACAGCCCTAGAGCAGCAGCAGTGCCAGAGGAGCCCGTGGGAGCAGCTGTGGGACTGCCTGGCCTCTGAGCTGCTGTCAGGCAGCACAGACAGCTCTGTGCTCCATGCAAAGCATGATCTGATCCAGCTTCCTTCAGCTTTGCACTGATAATTCTCCATGGGTTCCTGTGCCCACTCCCTCTCCTGAGCCACCTCCAGCAGGTACATATTTTCCAGGGAAAATGCATTTTTTGTCTTTGTGGCCACCCTGGGAGGTGCTGAGGCTGTTCCTGTGGAGGCCTGTGTGAGCTGCAGGGAATGATCTTCCCTGGGCTCCATTGGGACTGTGAGTCTTTAAGCAGCTGTTTTATGTTCTTTGTTGCCCTTTCATTTGAACAGGGGCCAAAAAGGTGGGATCCAGATTGCAGGTGTGTTTCTGGTACCTCTTTCTGTTTGGGAGCTACTGTTCCTGGTCTCTGTGGGCTGCAGTGAGGTTCTGTCACCGTCCCCAGGGAACCACAGTCCCCCCAGGCTCTGCAGTTTGGGTGCTGTGGGTCCGGCAGTTGTCCCAGGACACGGGGCTGCATTGACAGCATGAGATGCAGCCTCGGAGCACAGGAGGCTGCCAGGACACCTCACCAGATGCAGATTGCCTCTTTGTTCCTCTGAAAACCACAAAAAAAAAAAAAGTTTTTCTCTTCACAGTTCAGTGATGCCCAGACAAAGATGATGTGAAATCTGTGGGAAGACTTATTTTATTACGATATAGGAATGCACAGAACCAGATGTTTAAGCTTAGCTGTGGCTCCTCCATGCGAGCCCTGCTGTCCCTGCTCAGGGAGCTGCTCGCAGGGGGATGTACAGCACTGAATGTGGTCGCTGCTGTGCAGGTCTCCAAGGGCTGCTCTGAGCCAGGGTCAAGGCCACAGCAGGTCCCCTGTATCCCTCTGGTGCAGAGATGGCAAAGTCAACACGGTAGAAGAGCAGGTGCCCCTTGGTGACCCCACCACGCCTCACAGGAGCAGCCCCCAGCCCTTGCCCAGCTCCCAGGGTGTGTCACCTTCCCCTGGTCTCCTGTGCCCAAACCCTGCCCCTGGCTTGCTGGTTTTCTCTGCTGCTTCTCAGCTGCGTTGAAACGATCCGAGTCGCAGCCAGAGATGTGTCCTGGTGGGAGCTGTGAGCCGGCAGCTGTTTTGCAACAGCCTGGGATCGCCTCCCCTGCCCGCCAGCCTCTGAGTCAACCCCGCGCTGCAGCCCCGGGTCCCCAGGCTGGAACTGGGAAGCAAGGCTCACACGCACGTCCAGCCTGGCAGCCTTGTTTGTTTCTCCAGCAGCCAGACTTTCATCTTTTCCACCTCCACGCTGCCAGCAGAGCCCTTATGCACTGCCCTGACACCTCCAGGGTTTATTTCCAGCTGAACCACGCTGCCTCCATATGTGCTCCTGCCGCTGGCTGCTGGTTGTTGAGTTGGTGCTGTTGTTGGTCCTCCTGCCTCCATTCAGAAGTTGGCAGTCCTTAAAAGCTCATTCATCTTGGGAGTCTAGTGGCAATTATAGCCTCATCCTGCAGGATGGGTTAACTCCTGCTCTCCCACCAGCCCAAGGGGCAGCAGTCAGGCCTGGTTCCGATTAACGGGATGCAGAAAATCCAGAGCGTTCCCCACACTGCTCACAGGAGACACAGAGACGGAAAGGGGGGAAACAGTGAAAATTTCCTGGAGGCAGGAGATATGCTGGATTATTGTGACCCTGCATAGAGCTGCAGGCACCGTGTCCCCTCGCTGGGAAGGACGGAGGGACAGACAGACACTGCAGGAATGATGGGAGAGGATATGGGTGTTTCCCCAGCAGGCCTTGTAAACTTAAATTGTAAAATTGTAAATCTGATCACCACTTATTGCCTTCCCACTTGTCAAGGTATTCCTGGCTGTTGGAGGAAGAGTTGGCAAGTGTTTGTGGGGAATTTCAGGGCCCATTCCCCAGGAGGTTCAGGCTGTAAGGAATAACAGTTCACTGCCCGGAGAAGTGCAAGGCTCACACCAATTCCCCCATTTCCAGTGGCAGGAGGGGCTGCTCCCCTGGGCACGGTCATTGTTTAACAGAAAACTTCAGCAAATCAAATGCTCTGAATTGCCCCTGGGTACAAAACTCCCAAAGCACGTGGATTATAGTGACCAGGAAGGAGCGAGTCGAGCGCTTGTGGCCCCTGAGCAGACTGTTTGCAAATCCTTCTGCTCCAGAGGTTCCTTCCAGTCATTAGCAAGTCAGAGCTAATGCTAAAAAAATATTTTTTATGCAAGATCAACTCTGAAGTGAAACAGAGAAACGTACAAAGGAATCTCAATTGACCATCTGGCTCTGATGCTCCTGAAGCTCCTCGCCATTTATCTCTGTCCAAAAGTGTGCTTTAAAGACACAACAGGAATCTTCCTTTGGGGAGAGGATGGAGTCTTTGTTTGGCCTTCAAATGTCAATAGAACACCAAAGCTATGGGAAGCACATAAACACCAGAGAACAAACAAGCTCGCTCCGTACCTGAGCTGAAGCTTGATTTTGGATGCAGAAATGTGTTTATTTTCTTGGAAAGAAGCAGGCTCTGGCCTTTCAGCTGTTACAGATTTTCTCAAGGGAATAATTTTCCTAGCAAACCTTGTTCCTTCTGTAATCCTTTGTAGCAACTCACCGCGTCATGCTGCCTTTGCTTTAAAAATATGTTTTCTAAGCCCATTAGCAAATTCACAGGTTTTTTTAATACACTGAGAATTAAAGTGAAAACATAAGACCCAGCAAATTATTTTCGCTTTATATACAGTTTCCCCAGTAAACAAGTGTTGCAAGAGCCTGTGTGCTGCCGGCAGAGCAGAGGGATGGGGAACAGAATGTGGTCACATGTGGTTTTATTCAGCGAGTTATTTATATAATCTGAAGTATAGTAACAATGTCCTTGGATCCGGAGTCTCCCAGCTCCACAGCCCCTGCTGATGGTGCCTCTTGGCTTTCCCTCTGTGCCTACATGGACACCCCTGAGCTCCCAGTGCTTCACTTCCATATGACACTGCTCCATTCAAGATCCTTGTTCCTGGGAGTTTGGATCTGCAGGGCTCTTAGACACGTTTCCAGAGCTGCATCCTGGTACTCCCCTGGTACATCATCCTGTGTTCTAGTACTGCCCTGGCACATCATCCCATCTCCTGATGCTCCACAGGGACATTCAGCATCACCTGTGCCTGAGGCTGGGCAGGAGGGTGTTGTGAGAATGTCTGAAGAACAGGGTGTCCGGGGAGCCAGCACGGCCTCATCCTTCCTGGTTCTCAGCTCCCTCTGCCTTCCCAAAGACCCAGTTTTGTGTCTGGAGATGCCCAAAAGCACTGTGACTCTGTCTCCTCACTCTCTCTGCATGCCCTGGCATACAGCATCTCTTCCTCTGCCTTCCCAAAGCCACTACACAAAGAGATGGCCCCACACCCCCTCGTCCCACAGGCCAGACCCAACTGCACAGCGATGGGCTCTGCTGCACCCCGTGTCTGCCTCCTCCAGCACAGGGAACCCGCACAGCAGCACACCCGGGTTCTCTGGGAGGGTACAATCATCCTCAGGCACAGAGAGCCAGCACAGCAGCACATCTGGGTTCTCTGGGAGGGTACAATCATCCTCAGGCACAGAGAGCCAGCACAGCAGCACATCTGGGTTCTCTGGGAGGGTACAATCATCCTCTGGGACAGGGAGCCAGCACAGCAGCACACCTGGCTTCTCTGGGAGGGTACAATCATCCTCTGGGACAGGGAGCCAGCACAGCAGCACGTCTGGGTTCTCTGGGAGGGTACAATCATCCTCTGGGACAGGGAGCCAGCAGAGCAGCATGTCTGGGTTCTCTGGGAGGGTACCAGACGGGCATCAAGCTCAGCTGCTCAGCTGCAGGATGGACTATGCAACATTGCACACTAGTGGCACCGGAGGAGATCGCCTGGGGCTGGGATGGGCCAGAGTAAACCTGAGGCCATCAACAAACACCTGATCCATTCCCTCTGAAGGAATGTCTTTAGTCTTGCTGGCATTAGAGGTTACGGTCAGCCGTTCTCCAGGCAGGTGAATGGAATTCTTTGTTGTGCCTGTTTGGTTATATCTTGGATAGCAGTAAGGATTATCCTCCAGATTTGTGTGTCTCACTCGGAGCCCCCAGCATGTGTTTATAATTTTCTTCTCCCTTTCAGGCAATGCCAGCAATCTCCTGAAGTTCTTAAACTGAACCTGTGAAATTTAATGGCTGGACAGTGTATCTGACATATTCCTCTAAAATTCAAGTGTGCTTCTCATGCTGATTTACGATCTTTTTTTTCTCCAGCAAAGTATCCACTGTATTTTATCTCTAGGATTTCTCGTGTGATTCTGTGTCAGAAAGGAAGGTCAGGCATGACGCTGCTCTGAATTTCCAAGGAGCAGCAGTAGGTGGCTGGCTTGGATTTCTTTAGCCTGGCTGTGCTTGTTTGAACAGGCAAAGGCTTCTTCATGGCAGGGACAGTCAGAGCCCTGGGCCGGGCAGGTCCTGCCCCTTGGCCCTGGTGCTGCAGACACAGGGGCAGGGGGTGGCACTGCCCAGGCGTCGGTGCCACATCCCAGCACACGCAGCTCAGCCATCCTGCTCCACTCTTGGCTGCTTTTCTGTTACAAGCCAGGAGTTTAACACTTGAAATAACCAAGGATAATTGCACAATTTGAATGGGAAAAAGGACGCTTCTCTTCTTGAGCCGAAAGAAAGACAATTTTATAAAAATTCCATAGGTTTTCCTATGGAACACACACTGCTCCTGTGGAGCTGGATGGGTGACTTGGGACACTTGAGTGTCCCCATACCAGATTTTGGGGAACTTTTTGTGTCATGCTGTCCCCCTGGGGTGCACCCAAGGCCGATGCCTGGCGTAGAGTGGGGGCAGCCAGCTGAGCTCCAGAGCCGCAGAAAGGTTACAGGCAGTGCTTGGTGGTAGATGGGATGCTGAGCTCCATGAATCTGTAATTGCAAATGTGGAGTTGTGGTACTGAGGGAATTCAATGAATCCACAGATTTCATATCTCCGCTGACCCTCTGTGGCCCATAAATGGTCTAAATACTGGTTCCTCTTGCCTGTGGTCAAGGGTTAGCTCTTGGGTTTTTGAACGAGAACTGGCATCATCTGGCAGTGGATTTGAGGCTGTATGGAGGCATCAGCTCTTTTTCTCAAAAGCTTTTTTCAAAAGTAATTTCTTTCACCGAACCTTTAACTGCTGCCCTCATCCCACCACAGCCCTTCCCTGCTCTTGGTGCATCCCCAGCCATCACATCCTTGCCTGGCGTGTGCACTGGGGCTGCTCCTCTGCCACGCAGCGGTGACGGTGAGTGGTTTAAGGCAAACAGGCTCCACTTCCCACCCCGGGCACTGCGCAGGGATCCCAGCTCTCCGCTGAAGAGCTGGAAGCAGGCTGGAGGAGGTGGAAACGCCAAGACAAGGAGCTGCCCCAGGACGTTGCACAAGCGGAGGGTTTGCAGGAGGGATCCAGCGGCACCACCGCGCACCAGCGTGTGCTGGGAGGAGGCTGGCAGGGAAACGTCTTTTCTTTTCAAGTGGTCATCCCACCCCTGTCTCTGCCGCGGCCGAGTGCTTCCAGCTTTCAGAAGAAACGGCACAAGGCAATCTGCCACCGTCCCCTCCACCGTGCCCTGGGGCAGGCTGCGGTGGGCACCGGCACTGCCCCCATCCCTGCTCCTGTCTGGCAGCGTGAGGTTTCTCCACGCTGCTCTCCTGTCCTGACTCCCTGTGGCCTCTCCTCCCACCCAGTGCCCTAACAGAGGGGTGGCTGCTGCCTCCCACAGCTGCCCAGCCCAGCGCTCACTGCCCCGCGCCCGGCACCGCGGCCCCCAGCACCCTGACACGGCCTCGGTGGCCATGGAGCCCAGGACCCGCGTCCGGGGACAGCCAGGCTCTTTTCCAGCCCAGCAGAAATCCACGGCTTGGCTCTCCGCTTCCTCCCATCTGCCCAAGTTTATTTTCCTTGTTTTCTGTTTATGAGCTAGGGGAGTATTGAATTTCCCGAAGTCACTGCCATCCATTGCCACAGGTCTTGCACACAAAGACTCCCTCAATGCCAGGATCCAAGTTTTGCAATTGGACTGGTTCCCTTTCCCTTCAACCATTGTGGAAACAGCCTTTGTTTTGCTTCTGGATCTTGTTCCTCAGGCCCAAATCAAGGGCCACTGTCCAAGCCTGGGTTTTTTGAAATCCGATTTCACTGCTTTAATGAAAACAGCACATTTCAGGGGATGGGGCTGAGGTCCTTGAACAGCAGGATTTTTTTTCTGCAGGACTTGTATATCTGCAAATGCTGCGCTGTCCAGCCCTGCCAGTTCCCTCCAAACAGCAGGAACTGGAGGGACAGGGCACAAATGCTCCTCAGGGATTTGTTAAAAGAGAAAGCTGGCTCAGAGTCTCTATTCCAACTGCAGACAGGCAGCCAAGGTTGAACATCCTGTGCCCTCGGAGGGGCTGGGGAGCTTGGCAGGTGCAGGAGCCTCCCCACCATGTGTGAGAAGCCGGCTGTGGCAGTGCTGTGGTCAGTGGGAACCACTGTCATGCTCTGGCTCCTCTGGGGTCGCTCTGGCCCCCAGGAATGTGACTCATTTCACTGGAGTCACGTGCTGCCTCCAGTGGGAGATGCCTCTGCACCATGTCCTGGCACAGGGCAGCCGTGCTCCTCTGTTCCATGCATGGAAGTCTCACCAACCTCAGCCCTTCCTGATGAAAACTCCATTTATTCTGGGCCTCTAGGAGAGGAATCCCCTCTAACTGCGTGCTCAGACATGTGCTGAAACTGCCCTTGTGTGTGTCAGAGCCAGGGAACGGTTCTGTAATCGCCCATTTTTATTTAATTGTAACGCCCCTGTCCCGTTAACTGTTCCAGATGCTCTCATGGTTCCTAGCTCTGGGCTCTAAACATGCTGTTCTCCTCACCCTGGTCCCCGCCCTTCAAGCACAAACAATGGTTTTGCTGGTTTTTGAGCCTTTTTTTGTGCCAACGGGATGTGGGGAGAGAATCCCCTTCATGCCAAATTCAGTTGATAATAAAAAACAGGAAGGGAGCTGGATGCCAGCTTCAGAGGAGCTGGGCAGCCCGAGCTGCTCGCTGCGGCGTGCGGGTGTCACCATCACCCAGCAGCATCCAGGGGTGGGACGAGGGGGCAGGTGAGGGGACAGTGAGGGGCAGGGGAGACTGGGGTTTTCTGGAGGGGTGTGAAGGGGAGGCTGCACACCCTAGCAGCGATGCCCCCAGGGCCCCAGCTGCGGTGCCCAGCGGGTGCCGGCTGCTGCTGGTGAGCACCAGGGATGCTGCAGGGGCAAGGGCACCTCCAGGTAGCACGGCAGCGTGGGCAGGGCCCTGGGCTGGGCACCAGTGCTGCCACTGTGCCTTGGGAAGGGGGCTGAGGACTGTGAGGATCCTGCAGCTGGCAGTGCCAGGAGCACCCCGTGCTGTGGCAGTGCCTCCACCTGCATGTCCTGTGCCTGGCAGGGGCTGAGCCCACGCTGGTGGCACCACTGCCCTTGGCAGTGGCTGTGGGTAGGCGGCCCAGAGGGACCCCTGACCAGCTGCTCCATCCTTCCCCCTGCACAGCTGCCCTGGTTAACTGCCCTCTGTCACCTTTGCTGTTCCCCGGGGATCAGTTATCCTCGTCCCCGTGCTCATGGCAGAGCTGGGGAGGTGCAGCTCCAGATGCAGCTGGGAAACTGGTGCCATCAGTGCTGGGGCCACATGGGGCCAGGGGCCAGAGGAAGGGGACCCTTGCTCCCAGGACAGATTGTCGCTCTGGTCTCTGCAGGTTCCTCCATCTCCTCTTTTATCCCTTCTTTATATATATTTCAGAATGATATAAATTCTCTGCTATGGACCCTGCTGGGTGAGCACAAAAGAGAACTTGCAGGCAGACCCAAGAGAAAGGGAGGATAAAAAAAAACCACAGGAGAAAATTAATAAAGCATTTGAGAAAGGGAGAGGATGCCTCGCTGGGAAAGTGTGTAGCACACAGGGCTCCCCAAAGCACATCAAAGCCTGACTCTGAAATTAGCCCAACTGATGGGAATGTAAAGCAGGGGATTCTCCCACTGAGCTGTGGATTGAGAGTCCCCCCACTGGCTGCGAGGCACTGACATTTGTATTTATCCAGGCTCGAAGCTCCGTCGTGGAGCTTTTCAAAGGGCACTGCTGGGACCCAGCAGGCCTCCTCCCCAGCATGGCAAACATGGCGCTTTTAATTACTGCTCTGTGCCGGCACATGTGCCCGACCCCCACATTAATTCTTGTTGCAATTACAGCGATCTAATTGAGTTTATTCACTCTCTGAAGCTTTTGTGCCTTTCTTCCTTGCACTCCCTGCCGGTGAGAGCCGGGGCCTCCATTGATCTGCAGGCAGGGCCGGGGCAGTGCCCAGTGCTGGCCTCGGGGCCCGCTGGACTCATTGTGTCCCCTGGGAAATGCCAAATCCCCCCGAGGCAGCGCCCCGGTGACCCCGGCCGAGCCGCGCTCCGAGCGCTGCACCGAGCATTTCACCGCGGCGTGTGCTCGACAGCTCGTTTGGAGAGGCAATTCTACATTTTTATAGGAAAATTACTTCCAATTGACAGGGGAATGATGCCATGGAAGTGACAAACAGGCGCTCCGTGCGCAGGGAGGATGAGCGTTCGAAAGGGACCAGAAAGGTCTTCAGACGTGTTTGTGCAAATAGAGGGAAGCCAGGGACTGGTGGCCCCGGGACATCAGAGACCTTGTGTCCCCATTTGCCCCCTCACTCCCTGCAGGTGCTCAGGGAGGTCTGAGACTTGCCAGGTTCCCAACATGGAGATGCACTCGCCCACCAGCGAGGAGACGCTTTTGGAAGGGGGTTCCTGGCTGAGCACGGTCTGTCCCCAGCGAGCATCAACCCCATGCCCAGCAAGTGCCATCAGTGTCCAAATAATGACCTGTGGCAGGTGTTACAAGTGGAGCCAGGACCCAGCAGGGCCAGGCAGCCTAAGGGAGTCCCAGGTGGGTCATTGGAAAGAGCCCCTGGATGCTGCCCCTCCAGCTCTTTTTATACAATGGCAAATGTTGATGTCTACTGAAAACAAATAAACAAACCCATTTGCAAGTTTCTCTTGGAAATATTTTGACCAGAAAGCAAATCAAAATTCACTTAATTTTCTTTTTAAAAATCCCCTTAGCTTTTGCATCTCCTGGGAGTGAATTTTGCCTCCTCTTTTCCAGCACTCACCTCTTTCTGTTTTTTCCCTTCTTGCTGTCTCCCTGAATTACAGGGCCATGGTGGGACAGGACACTCCAGCTCCAGGGGCTGCTGCCACCGCTCATCACAGTGGCCTCCAAGTTTATTTGATTAACAATAAGGAAAATAAAACTTGTTGGTGCTTGAAATTAAAATTCCCTCATGCAATATCATCTGAAGAAATGCTGGATTTTCTACACGGAGATGAACAGGGCTCCCACCTGAAACAGTGCCAGGGCTGAGCTGGGACACCAGGGGCAAACTCCATTCCTGGGGGCTGCTGGAGGAGAACCTCTTATTGGAGAGCCTGTTGGGAACATCTGCCATGGCTTCTGTGGATGCTCTTGAAGAGGGAGCGAAGCAGACACATGGTGACTGGCACCCGGCCCAATGAGGGAGGAGGGGGAGGAATTAACTCTCATTTAAGTCCACTTTTGTTGTAAATAAACTATAATCACTTCAAACCTTTTGCTTAATCAGAAAAGGCTGTTGAACATTAAGTAAACCGTCGGCAGGCTTGTCTTACTGCTGGATTAGAGATATTAAATGCCAGCAATACTTGATTTTTTTTAATCTATCCTGCAGCTGCATTATTAAAACAAACACATTTGCAGACCTGCAAAAATCCAGAAATGAAAACAAAAGATGAGATTGAAGCTTTCCCAGAGGCAAGATCTGAAATCCGGATAATTTTAAAATCTACGTTTAGTCTTCATCTTTTGAACCAAATAATGGAGGGAAATGACACATAATAAAATTACCACTGGAATTAGCAGCACATTCTCTAACAGAGCCAGGTTAAAACTTAGGAATCCCTCTGTGCAGAGAGAGCAGCTCTGGAGCCCTCTCAGTGCCCCACTGGCACAGAGGACTCCTCTGTAGCCCCAGGTTTCTGCTGAAGAGAACAAACAGCTCTGGCTGTAACAACAATGCCACTTTTTTTCAGGAACTGGTGGGTTTTCTGAAAGCTCCAACTTCTGGACTCCAGTAAACAAGCCCAGAGAGGCTCTTGCAGTTCATTAAATCTCACCTGTATTTGAAAAAATGAAGGTTTCTGGTGACCCTGGTGGCAGAGAAGAGCTTGGAAGACTGATGCCCAGGAACCCAGCTGGAGCCAGAGAGTAGCCTATACTCATCATTTACTCAAGGTTTGAGCCCTCGTGCTGGCCAGGGAGCAGCTGATGGTTCCAGGAGCTCCAGGAAGCCACGGCGAGAGTGATCCAGCATCTGCTGGGGCATGAAACTCCACTGCTCCAGAACTGCCCCCCAGATAGGTGCTGGGGGCCCCTGAGGATGCGACATGGCCGGGAGCAGCGCGTGGAGTCCTGCCCTCGGCCAGGGTGTGAGCAGGCCCCTCCTTGCCCCGCTGGAGTTACGCAGCCATTGCCACCCTGCCCACAGCTCTGGCATCCTTTTGTTCCTCCCTCCAGCCCTGGGGACAATAAAACCCGATTTTAAGGGAACCAGAGGAAGATGCCAGCTTGGCAGGGCTGGGCACCCTGGGACGTGCTGCTGTCTCAGGACAGCAGAGTTACAGAGAGTGTCCGTCACTGACAGGGATGCCAGCCAGCAATTTATTTTCCACATTAATTTTGATTATGAGTTCTTATATGGTTGCAGAGTCCAATTTTCACAAGGAAAATTTCCCCCCCTACACCCAGGACAACAAATCAGATTGACCTAAAGTTGTTCTTTCCTAAATTTCTTGTGGAATCTTGGCTGGATACAAGTTGTCTCAAATGCAATTACACTGTCATAAATAATTTTCCACCTCCTTTTTCCATCTCAACCATCCCGCTCCCCTGCGGTCAGTGGAAATTTCCCCCTTTTATTAGGTTAGACTCATTGGCACTGAGAAAAACTGCGCTCATGGCATCATTGTCTGCTCCGAGCCAAATCCTCGGAGATTTCCCTCCCACTAACACAAAGGCTGGGGCCAGGGCTGGATAACGGAGCCTGTAGCCGGGTGACAAGCTGCTGCCCTCCCACGAGCCTGGGGTCTCCTTGTCCCAGCTCAGGAGACGCCCACGGGAGTGTCACTGACCCGAGCACCCGTGCAAGCCTTGGGGGGCTCAGCAGCAGCAGCTCCCCACGGGGTCAGAGCTCACGGTGCTTCCAGACAAACAAACATTTTGCTGCAGGGAGGTGTTGGCCAGGGGTTATCACACACAGCTCTCAAGGTTTTGCTGAAAGACACCGTTTGCTTGTGCCTGCTCCGCTCTCCTTGTGGCTGAGTCCCCGCAGACAAAGGGCCCGGCAATGTGACTAACAGCTGCCACATGTGGACACGTCCTTCTGCTATTTAGTACTCGGCTGTGCTTGGTTTGACTGTGCCTTTCATACGAGCTGCATGCCCAAACCACTTCACAGAGCAGGCTAATTAGAATCATGGGTGCAGAGCCACGCGGGGAGGAAAAGCTCTTTGAGCCCTGCAGAGAGAGGGGGGTCGTGCTCTGCACCCCAGCAGCTCTGCAGGGCCAGGGACAGATCCCTCCCCAGGCTCTGTCACACCCAGGCCACGTCTGAGCAGATTCCATTAATTCAGCCCCTTCAAGGGCTGGTAAACAATTTTCAAGGTCATTAAAAGTATTATTGGTCCTCAACACCCTGTGTTCCTGGGATGAGCAGAGGGAGCTGGGGCAGGCTGCGGGGGGACAGTGGAGGCTGTGGTGCCCCAGGTTTATCCCCGACCATCTGCCCAGCCCCTCCTCGTTCCAAACACGAGGACGTTGCCTCTCCTGCCAGATGAAGCGGGCAGGACAGAGGACCCCAGCACTCTCTGCCTGCCCCCGAGGCCTGCTGGCAGTCTCCAGGGCACAAGAGTAGGGCATCTCAGGCCACAAAGCCCGTTTTGCAACGCTGCAGTGAGCCTCAAACAGTTGGATGTATCTTCTGCTGCAAGAAGTTTGTTTCTTGACACTTCCTTCAGTGCCTTCCCAGCGCTGCGACCGTCTCGCTCCAGCCTGACAGGGTTCTGGTTTCTGTCGGAACGAGGAGCGCTCGTTCTCCTCCTGCTCCCGTGACCGCGTGTTTTGAATTAAATCATATCGGAGGCATCCAGGAAAGTGTGAAGTGATTTTTATTTAGAGGATGAAAAAGTTTCGGGGGAAATAGAATTTGATGAAATTGCGCTGTCCGATATTAGTAACTGGTTCACAGGAAAGTCGAGAGGAGTCTGCAGCCCCAAGTCATGTGAGTGCTGCCAGGACTGCGAGCCACATTACCCACTAAGTGGAAAGTCCAGGTAAAGCCCAGCCCCTGGCTCCACATGTGGTAGTGATTTGGGCAGATCCTCTGTCAGAGTGGCTGACATCATGGCGAGAGGTATTTACAGCCGACAAGGAGAGCTCTGCGCAGACCTTGCCCCCCCACGCCCTCTTTTTTTTTGTTTTATTCTGAGCTGTTATTATAAAGTATTATTTATGAAGTGGTGAGAGCATAAGCAGCACAACCCTGCCAAACTTAAAGCACTTTTCATTTAACAGAATGAAAATTATTTTAACATGAGTATCTGAAGGAAAGATCCGCAGATTCTGGACAGTTTTATGGAGGCAGGCTATAAATTCTGCGCTCACAAAACTATTTTTCTCACCAATAGGCTTCTCTTTACCTCTGAAAGTTTATTTTCAGTAAACACAAGCTGACTCCTCAGCAGTCTCCAGAGGAGGATGTTCACAGCTATCACTGTATCTGACCCATGTGACCTGTGGATCATTCCAGTGAGGCACTTGGGGACACATTTCCAAGTGTCCCAGCACTGCTCCTGCGCCAGATCTGAGGCTGGGGCGAGCATTGCCGTGGGCTCAGCTGTTACAGACCTGACCTGAGACAGCAGGATGTCCTGCTGACATCCCTGAATCGTCTGTTAGCTGGAACAGGACAAATCTCTCTCTGGGTCACCCACTGAACTCTTGTAGCAGAGGTCAAGTTCCAAGCCCGTGGGAATGGGCCGGACTGGGCGGTGAGCAGAACCCAGGCCCACCTTGAGCTCAGCAGTGCTGGCTGCACTGGCCCCAGTGAGATAAAAACCTGCTCAAAGAGGATAGGGAGAGGCAGCCTCTCCCCCATTCCTGTCCACTCCCTGTGCTGCTGTTCCCATCGCTCTGCATGTTCTGTGATCTGTCAGCAGTGACCAGCTGCTTGCCCCTGGTGTGGGAACACCCACACCATCCCTCCCAGGCATTCCAGGTGACCTGCTGACACTGGGGGTTCTGCTTTGCTGCCTCACCTGGCCAAACACAGCCAGGGGGAGGTTGTGTTTCTTTCTCACATAGCTCAGAATGCCAGTTGCCATCATATTATTTTTGTTTGTGATCTCATGTCAGCTCAGAATGCTACTGAAATGTGTCCTCCCCTCAGACGAGGGCTGTAGGGAAACCACAAGCTTTCTGAAATTCAGAATTGGTAAGCAACAAAATTATGAAACCACAGGAAATGAAATGAGCAATTCCTGCAGTTCATGTTTTTCCCCTAAGCTCCTCCATTGCTCTTAGAAAAATGTGCATTAAATGGGGTGTTAGCAAATGCTTCCTGTCCTCCAGGAGGATTCCCAGCTTCCCGAGTGCGGAGCGGGTGCTGAGAAGGATGGAGGGATGAGTTGTAGAGGGTAATGCTGACTCATTGTGACAAACACCACAAATGAAAAACTACATCAGGACCACTGGGCAGAGGCTGACAAAGCACCACCCCCCCCCCCCCCCCCCGATGACAATAGGCAGTGACATCTGGGACCCGCCAGCACACACACTGATGGCAGCCCGGCAGCACGGAGAGCCACGGCCTGCTTTCTGCTCTGCTCCATGTTTATGGGGTGATATTTTGTCTTCTTGTTGGCACCCCAGCAGAGGGACAGCTCCACACTGGGCTCCCTGTGCCCATGGTGTCTGCTCACACCAGGGTTAAGGACAGCTCCGTGCTCTCCCTACCCGCTGCCAGCCCTGGGCCTGGCACTGGACAAGGGGCTGGTTCTGCTCAGAGGGGTATCGATCCTTCCCAACCTCTTGGGCAGAAAGCTGCCCATTTTGGGATCATTAGGTGCTGTGAAGTGATAGAATAGGTACAGCACGGCCCACAGCACATCCCCTGCCCAGTGAGCCTTGTCCCATGCTGTGGAGCCCCGCATGCCTTCATCCTCCGTATAATCTTCGTTGCAAGTGCAATTACAGAGGAAGTGCAAAGCAGCTGGTGCAACTCTGACCATGGCTGACCTCACTGTCACTTGGTTTGTGTTTCACTGATGACATGTTTATGGTGTGCCATGCCAGGGCAAAGGCCCCTGAGGGTAAGAGAGGCATCAGTGTTTGCAGAACACACCAGTTGCAGGAATGGCCAGCAGCTGGAGGTGGTCGTACTATCAAGCCCAGTCTCCACGATGCTTTGAGGCATGATTCATGCTGCTCCATAAAATCAGTGACCAGAGCAGCTTCAGCCCTTCAGTCTCCTCAGCAGGTGCAGCTCTGCTGGCTCCACAGCAGCACTGGGCAAACTGGCAGGGGCTGCTGGCAGTCCTTATCACACTTCATCTTGCTTTTGGACAGTCAGAGGGTGATGGTGCTCTGCAGATCCCTCTGAATCCTTAACCAAGCAGCCCAGCAAGGGCAGCTGCCCTAGGGAAGGTTCTGTGCCCTTGGAGGGACTGTCACAGTCCATGGAGAGTGAAGCAGCAGCTCCCAAGCCCTTGGCAGCACGGCAGGAGAGCAGCTGCCTGCACATTACGCTGCTGGCTCCAGTGGGGTGTCCTGGTGCCTCTAGAGAGCTATGAGTCTCCAGGATTTCCCCAAGAAATGCCAAGGGACAGTGCAGAAAACGATGCTTTTCAATAACAAGGAAATATTCCATGAATGAAACCAGATCTGTTTATTTTGAGCTCACTGTTGCAAATCATTGCAATGAGAACCCAGTCCTACAGAATAGATCCAACATGGATGTGAACCACATGAGGTGCAGGTTTGATCCAGCACAGAAACTTTCTGAATTTGCTTTTTTAAAATCTAATTTCTTATTGAAACAATGTGGTTTGCATTAAGGTTTTGATGTTTTGTTTTAAAACCACACGTCTAATTTTAAATGTTTAAGACTTATAAATAATACAGTAATTTTGGTGCAGCCAAAGAAGATCTCATGCGAGAAACAGATAAATCAGTAAATCAGTACCTCATTTACATGTTTAACATGTGCCACATTTCATTCCCCATCCTCCTTGGATGGGACTCAAAGGGACTCTCCAAAGAATTTGCCCCCACATCCCTTTTTCATTCTGAGATAGAAACAAATTCCAGTTTGGAAAAAACCAGCTTTTATCACAGATGTCAGCAATTAAATTGTCTATTAAATAAAACATTCACTCACCTTATTTTTCTCTTTTCTCATTTGCTAAGATGAGAAATATTTCCCTCCATAGCTGCATTCCTCTGGGAAGGCTTTCCAGCGCATCCCTGGGCAGTGTGGAGCTGAGCTCCCACGAGGGAGCCGGAGCTGCTCCGCGGGGCCAGAACTGCAGAGCCCATCGCCCTCCCGAGGGCTCTGCCTGGGGAGCGGCAGCAGTGGCAGAATGGGAAGTCCCCTTTCAGTGGTGCTGGGACACCCTGGGGGCCAACACCTCCTCCAGAGCCACCTTGGCCCACCCGGATCCTCCCTGGATAACAGACACGGCACACACAGAACCTTCAGGGAAGTAAAGAACAAGCTAAGGCTGCTCAGAGTGCCCACACATCCCTCTGCCTGCCCTCCCTGTCCCTCTGCTCTCCTTGACTGTCCCCATGTCCCTCTGCTCTCCGTGCCACCTCCCCGGCAAGGCCACCCCTGCCAGCGCTGCTGCCACAGGGACCTTTGTTGTTACCTGTGCTGCACCTCTCCTCAGTCCGGTGATAACCGCACCAAACCAGCTCGTTTCCTCCCGCTTCCCCTCACGAGAGCTTCTGCCTCCTGCAGAAGGATTAATTCCAGTAATTAATTCAGCCGCTCTAGTCATGAACAGCAAATGCCCCAATTACCGTCTCTCCTCCTGCGGTGTCACAGTGAAATCTCATTAGCGTTTGCGTACAGCCAGAACGCGCTGCTAACGGGGGTGTTAGATGCGTTAATGGAAAACACTTTCCTTCATCCTTTGGCAAATCCAGCTGTTTGCGCCAAATCAGCGTGGAATTCGATCTGGAAGAGTTCGCACGGCCAGGCTTTGGGGCTGTGAAGTGCGAAAGGGAGCAGAGCTCCGGCAGTGCCCTGACCTGGGCTCACCCAGCAGCCCTGCCTGCCCCGGCGCTCCTGCGCTCCTCATCGGCGCTGTCGGATTTGTTCAACGCGCAAGAACCTAAGCGTTGAGCCATTTTATCGGCTGGTGTGAATCACTGTGTAGCTCTCAGACTTACATGAACAGCACCCTGCATGCTGAAAGGCCATGGGACACGGCTCCCAGTCAGGCCCTGGCGCAGGGCCAGTGGCTGTCCCAGGGTGCCACGGCGGTGGAGAGCCCAGGCAGTCTCCTCCTGCCCATCCTACTTCTGGTCATGCCTCCACCAGGCCTGCTAGAAAGGTTAAAAGCGTTCTTGATCTGACCCCAGTGCAGTCTGAATTAGAAATAAATGAAAAAGGAGAGAAGAGAAAACTATCATTTGACTTTTACTAAAGTTTCAGGAGGGATACAGGCCAATAATTCCTTTTTATTGATAAAAGTACCGTTAAACAATGCATTCCCCCATCCCTTTCCACTTTTGGCTGTCAGGTGTCTGGCACTGATGGGCAGAGGAATGCGCTCTCCCTCTGGGAGCAGCGACATTTTGGGCCAGGGTGCCCCACACCTGCCAAGGGCTGCTGACCCATGGGTATGGCATGGGGAGTGTCGGGAGAGCAGGGAGTCACGTCAGCACAATGCCCCTTGGCACCCGTTTCACAGGGATGCTGTAGCCCTGACCAAAAAGATACTGTTTGTTGGGTTTGGCAGGGAAAGCTGCTTCTCTTCCGCTGTTTATTGACATATGAATCAGAGCTGGCACCGGGAGCGAGGACTCCACAGTTGTGTACAAGCACGAGAGCGTGTGTCAGGCAGCGCAGTGAAAGCTTCGGTAATGAGCCCATTAATCATGTCGTTGCCAGGCAGGGAAGCCCCACGGTCCCCGTGCGTGGGACACTCGCTGCTCGCGAGGGGAGCCTGACATGTGGCCGCCACCGCTGCCTGCGGGCTCCCGATCGCTTCGAGACATGCAGACGTGAGCTCGTGCCACTGTTCCCCATCTCTGCCCTGCCACGGCCATGGGGGTCCCGACAGACCCCCCAGCCTGGCACGAGAGCTGCCTCAGCCCCTGGGGTGAGGGTGCCTGGCTCGGTGTGCGCATCTCCAGTGCGCCTCTGCCTGTCCCTAAGGTGACCCCTTGACTCACCAGGTGAGACACTGGCACGATCCTGGTGCTCCTCCTGCCCCTCCATCCCCAGCTTCATCTCACCCAACTCACTTGGGTCCACATCCACAGCTCTGCCCACACCCGTGACCCTTTCTGCTTCCACGTGCCCACAGCCCACGTGCTCCTCGCCTCTGCCTCCACCCCTGCTCTGCCTGTTTAGGACTAACAGGACAGCTAGTAAAAAACCCAGCAATTTTTATTCAGGATTAATAGACACTGTTAGTCATTATTTTTCACAACTTGAGAGGATTTGTTTTGTTTGATCCTGGGATATAAAATCTTCCCCTTCAGGGAAATTCCCACTGAAAGTACTAATGTAAATAAGTTTTCTTGTAAAATCTCAGAAGGAACTTTCTTTTGAAAATGATGACACTTCAGAGAGAGTTTGCAATGAGTTTTACTTTGAGTGCAACACAGCTTGACCTTAATTATGGAGCTGTTCCTGCTGCTTCGTTAAACAGATAAATAACAATAAGCAGATTTGCTTAATGTCACTGCAGAGTTTGAGGGCCAAGTTCAGTAAGCTAAGTGCTACACCAGTGTCTGTGCTGACACTTCAAGCAGGATAAATAACGGCAGACACGACGTGGGGGAGATGGTGCTGGTGGAGCATCCTTCCTCCTTGAGGTCTCCAGGAGCTGGTGCTGGTGGCTGTGCCTCAGGAGGTGGATACACCTTTTGCTGCATTCCTACAAGCTGGTCTGTAACCCAAGCCAGGCCACATGCAGCACAGGAAAGCTGAGATCCTCGCAGTGCAAAAAAATCTGGTTTTGTGTCTGCCCTGTGCCAGCAGCAAGACTGACCTCTCCTCTGAGCTGCAGCTGCTCTGCTGCCACTTGGTATCGATACTCTACTGGAGGAGGTTGGTGAAATCAGGAAAGCACCAGATCGTGAGCGCTGCACTGGGTGACCCATCAGCAGCCTCTTGGCAAACGGAGCAGCCAGCGCAGCGTGCATTTCATTTGTGAAAGCAGAGCCCCGGCACGACTGCTCGTAATTTGGTCAGGGTGAATGAAGTGAGATCCTGCTCTGCTGAGCTGCAGTCACACAAGGAGAGCGCTGTGCTGAGTGCTGTGCCCGCGGCCTGGCTGGGATCAGGGCTCAGCCCTGCCTCGGTGGCCTCGCACAACCCCAGCTCCTCACACATGGCCCGTCCTGCCTGCCCCACTTGGGGCTCCTGGTGCACGTCTCCCTCCCTGGCTGCAGAGCTGCCTCCTGGGGATATGGACCAAGGGAGAACGAGGGGGTTGGCATCTGCAACACTGCATTGGCCCAGCACCTGCCCTCCCATACCCAGAACCAGCTCCAAGAGACAAATGCCGTCGCTGCTGCTTGTCTTCTAGATACTCTGATTAGAACAATGAAGCTGATTAATGCAAACCAGAAATGAAATTCAGAGAGAGGAGGGGGAGGATGAAAACTGCCCGTTACCCCAAGCCTCCTGGGATTCCGGGGAGCTGGCTACCACAACCTGCTCCTGCTGGGCACCCTTGCCCTGAGTGCCACGTGTGACACACCACCAGGGCAGCGCTGGCGCTGGGGAAGCTGTGAACACAGACCATGCACCGGGTTCCTGGCTGGAAACAACACTGTGTGTTTGTTTTTACTACAGCCAGTACTTCCACGAGGTCTGTGCTCCAAGGGAGTGCAGAATACAGCAGAGATGCAGCCAAGAGCATAAAGTGAAGAAGACACAAGACAGGGAAATCCACCCATTCCTGATCTCATTCTCTTGGAGTCGGTGCAAAATCTCTCCAATCTTAGCATGTAAATTAACTGATAAATTAAACAAGAATTTTAAGTTGATGACATCCCTTTAAATAAACAACAGCATTGATATCTTGCTTGCAATCAGCTCCCGATCAATTATCTGTGTTTTCACCAATGTGCTGTTGCATAGTGTCTGCAGTTCCTTCCTGCACTGCAGCATCCTGAATCAAAGAAACCTTTCACACGAACATCATGGGCTGAAAACAATGGAGCTGAACACCACTTCTTCAACTTAAATTGCTAACAGACCACAAAATTAAATAGATTTTTTCCATCAGAGAACTCTCGGCAGCAGAGTCAATCGTGAGGGACCCAGTAATATCTCTGAGTAAGCGCTCAGGAAGTGAACCTTCCTCATCCTGAAGCTCTTGCTCAGGCCTTGGGGAGCTGCAGCAAACAGACCCCAGAGATGCCATGTGTCCAATGCCCTGACATCTGCATATTGCGTGTGACGGGTGCTCCTTCGAGTTCCCTCAGGAATATTGCACCTCCAAACAGTGGCTGGGACAGCTGCCCCTGCCTCCTGTGGGGCTGGAGGTGTTGACACTGTTACCCCGGGTCAGATGGATGGACAGAGGCCACAGGAAGGTGTCGAGCTGTGGTGCAGTGTGGAAGGGGCTGGGAGGTGACATCACTGCAGCCCTGCCCGGTGCCCAGAAGTCCCAGGGGACCCTGCCAGTGATGGCAGCATCCAGAGCTGGCCCAGCGCCTGGGTGTGGCTGGATTCTGAGAACTGGGGGCTTTTCTGTTAATCTTTGGTCCTAAATCTCAAAATAAAAAAGAAGCTGAGTTAAAATTTATCCTTCCCCTCTGAATTACTTTCTTGGCAAAAGTATGAGCTGTGTGACAGCTGCTACTTCAGACATTAAAAATGCTCATTCATCACAGGAAATAAAACCCCTCGTTGCTGTTCAGCCGAGAGCCCATGTAATCACCATGTAACTGAATTAGAAATGGGTGACTTTGCTCAGCTTCAGTTTCACACAATCCAGACAAGACTTGCTTGGCTGACTCCTCTGGGAACTGCACTTTATTACAGCTTCAAAAATTCAATAATGTTCAGAAAGAAAGCTAACTTTTATGACCTCAGCCAGTGTCCACCATGCCTTGTGCCATGGAAAGTTTATATTCTGAATTTCCAGCATCAGTATGAGTCTCTTTGTGCTCAGGCTTTGCTGGTTTTCTTATTGCCGGGATTGGCTTTTTGCTGCTTAATTGGAGGTGCAATGTCCACGATCTGGGGTGCAACACCCAGGACAGGGGGTTCATCATCCAGGATCTGGCGTACAATGAGCTGTAAGAGCAGTGCCCAAGGACTGGGGGTGCAACGCCCAGAATCCAGGGGTGCGCTGACCAGGACCTGGGGTACAGCACCAGGGATGGGGGGCTGCAGTGCCCAGGATCAGGGGCTCAAGGCTGCGGCCTCGCCTCTGCTGCTGGGCTGGAGGGATTGACAGCAGCTGTGGAGGCTCCGGCTCCGCGTGTCCGCGGTGGCTCCGCGCCCCGCAGGGAGCTTTGCGCAAGGCGATCTGCTGTCAGGATTTGCACATAAGTCACAGGGTTTAACCGAAATCCAATTTGCCGGAGAGGAGTGTTGGTTTAGATTATGGAAGAACAATTCACTTGTGGGTGTGCTGGGAGGGGAGCGGGCAGGGCAGGGGACTGGGGGGCCCTCCCCTGCCATCGCCAGGTTTGGTGGAGACTCACTGAGCCTGAATGAAAACAAATGTAAAACTGATAGGTACATTTGTAACCCATTACCAGGCTGACTTTATGAAACCCTAAACTTGCTGGCAAGCGGAGGGAGGTGGCGGCTTCCAAAATAATTTTTCTTAAATGAGAAAGTTGCTTCAGATTGTACTGGTTCTCCTGCGGGCGCCTGGCCGAGGCCAAGCCCCTCCACCTGGACCCCGGCTGCACCTCACTCTAATCACCTGAGGCAGCGCTTCCAAGCCCCTGGTGCACGTGTGGGTGTCACGTCCATGCCCCCCAGCCCCTGATCCCCACCCTGAGGAAAAGCTGATCCATTGCCGTGGGTGGGGATTAGCCAACAGGCCCCAGAGAAGTTTCAGGCAGGCAAACTGGAGGCTGTGGATCCCTGCCCGTGCTTCCTTTGCAGGAGGGGCACCACGGCCCTCTGGCGAGGCAGCGGTGTGTGAGCATCAGTATCACATCACAGACATCTGTGATAGCCCAAGCACTCCCAAGGCCTCACCACGCCACCAGCTCGAGAGGAGCTGAGGAATGGAGACATCAAAGGTGTCTCCTTTATTTGAGTCATGTTCTGGTGACTCATTCTGCTCAAAGCACTTGTAGGTGATGCTTTAACCACTCCGGTAATGTGTTTGTATAAAGCCAGTACCCAGCTCTCACATAACACAGCACATTCCCTGCTCTCCCAGGGACAGGGATGGTGTCACTGCAAAGGCACCACAGCCCAGTGCTCTCCCCAGGACGGGGGTCCCTGGGAGATGTTGGCAGGGGGTCAGTGTGTGCCAGTGTATGTCCCATAAAAACTCCATTGTATCACTTGCACCTTTTCCCATCAGGGTGATGATGTGACGGTGGCAGCTGGGGCTCAGGGCTTGAAGGCACTGGTAGCTCCATCCAGACCAGGGGATCACTGTGGGTCCCCCAGCACAGCCAAAGACGTTCAACTGTGGACTCAGTCTCTGTTCTGTTTCCATATTTACAGCTCTCAGTGTAGATTCTGAAATCCCTTACGCCTGTCTTTCCTTGGTGAGGACACAGTGAAGAATCACGAGGGGAGCAGGAGTGAATTTTCCCTGGAGCACCAGGCCTCCTGCAAGGTTGCATCTCCCTTCACTCACAAGAACCAGTGGAAGGTCTTGTATCGGGTTCCCATGTGCAAAGGAAGTTACCTGTCCAGGCAGGAGCTTTACATGGATGTGCTCACACTTGAAAACCTGACCTTCAAATCCTGTGCAACCCACATGAATTTTGAAAGAAGAAATAGTGGGTTTTATTTCTTAAAGGAAAATAAATGTGATTTCAGAATAAATCAATAGAACATGACTTTGCTCTGAGGAATAAGCCAAGTGGAGACACGGGAAAATAAACTCTTTCTGACGACTCCTGCTGAAAGATTCTCATCTCTGTAGGTCATGGGATCAGCGCTGGAATGGCAGCACTTGAACCCTGGCAGGCAGCCCGCAAGCTCTGACAGATGTTCCTGTCACTGAGGCACGAGGATGCTTTGCTGATTGCTCCTGGGCTAGACAAGGCTGGCTCCTGGGCAGCCGCAGAGCCCCCTGTGCTGGGGGGCAGCCTGAGCCTCCCCTGCATCCCAGCCTGGCACGGAGGTGGTGGCTGCGGCAGCACTGGTGGCTCAGGGGGTGAGGCAGGTGTCAGGGTTGAAGAGATGAGGCCTCACCAGCAGCCTCTGGAGATGCTGAAGCATCAGAAAAGGCTCCAGAGGCACCAGGGGTGCATCTGCCTCTGTCTGTCCTGCCCGTGGATGTGGGTCCCGATATCCTGGGAGACGGCAGCTTCCCACCCCTGTGCAGGACCACCTGGTTCCTGCCCATGCAGCCAGGGCAGAGCATGGGTGCCCTTTGGGGCCCCACACCCCCTGGGGCAGCCCTGCTTCTCCATCCTCCTCCACTTATGGGAGGTGACAGTATGAGACCATGAAAGGGCGATTTGATAAGACTGGCAGGACAGAGCCACACTGCCAGCTCAGAAGGTGATACCTGGAGTCCCAGCAAAGTCACTGAAATGGGGAGAAATTCTCATTTAATTTGGTTCATTTGTTATAATGATTCTTCACCATGGTCCATATTAAACCCTTCAGTGATTTTTGCCTCCAAAACCCTCTTGCAGGGATCGTGATGAAAGGTATATTTATTGTACTTCAGCTTGGAAAGTTGTTTCAGATGTTTCCAATTCATCAACCAGTTCAGACATCTGTTCCTTGTTGGGGCAGAAAAGCTTAACTCACACACACACACAAAACCTGCTCATTTTGGAGGGTTTTATGATGAGCTTTCTAATCCTGACAAGTTGTCAAATAGTGCTAATGGCCACATCACCCGCGGCCCCATCACCCCCAGCCCCAGGTAGGAGCCTGTGGCGACCGCTGGGCTTGGGGGGCTCAGTGATGTCCCTGAGCCAGGACTGCCCCTGGTGAGACCCCCCAGTGCCACCGTGAGGGGCTGGTCCCAGCAAGACGTGGCCAGGACTGCACAGCCGGACTGACCGGCTCTGCTTGGGATTGCAAAATCTGGCTCTAAGTTGGAACAAAACTATAATATTTAGAAATACTCTGCTACAGCAAATCAAACCTCAAAGAAGACTTGTGGGAGGGGGTTGAGATGTTTCAGTGAGGCAAAAATCAATGACTTTGTTTGGTTACAACTTGTCAATAAACACAATCCATTTCTGTACCAAAAAAAAAAAGGCATTCCAAACAAAAAATCAAAGTGATTCATTCAGAAAATGTCAAAACAGGATGTTTTGATACTGTCGGCGTCTATTTCCAGATTTCTTTCGAAAGATATTTTGGTTCAATGGACCAGGTTGCAGGAAGCACTGGGGTTTTGGAAGAAGAACCACATGCTCTGACAGGACAGGGCAGACACATCGCCCTGCCTGTCGTTGCTCCAAGATTTCCTTCCAGCCCGCATTAATCCCGGCTGCTCGCGGGCTGGGACGGCCGTGAGGCCACAGCTCCGGCCCTGAGGCCGAGCCCCGAGCCACGGTGATGGCCAGAAATGAACCCCTCGAGGGCAGACAGGAGGCACACACAGGGGAGCACACAGACACAGATATCACACATGCACACACATGCACACACCAGGGTGCACATAGACACAGATATCACACATGCACACACATGCACACACACAGGGGAGCACACAGACACAGATATCACACATGCACACACATGCACACACACAGGGGAGCACACAGACACAGATATCACACATGCACACACATGCACACACACATGGGTGCACACAGACACAGATATCACACATGCACACACATGGGCACACATAGACACACACAGGGGCACACATAGACACAGATACACACATATGCACACACAGACACACACATGGACACACATATGCACCCACACACACACATGCACACACATAGACACAGACACAAACACATGCACACACATGAGCACGCACAGACACAGACACACACAGATAGACACACAGATAGACACATGCACACACGTGGACAGACATGGTGCACACAAGGAAAAACACATGTACACACACGGACACACATGTAAGCACACATAAATGCATACACACACA